>PVIY010046297.1:0-18551 GCA_004026745.1 Myrmecophaga tridactyla | reverse complement strand
TGTATTAAAGATGTGCTTTTGCCAACTTGGCAGGTGAACTCACTGCCCTCCCCTACCTACACGGGACATGACTCCCAAGGGTGTAAACCTCCCTGACAATGTGAGACCTGACTCACGGGTATGAGCCAGGAGCCAGCCTCATGGGAATGAGAAAACCTTCTTGACCAAAAAGGGGAAGAGAGAAATGAGACAAAATAAAGTGTCAGTGGCTGAGAGATTTCAAACAGAGTTGAGAGGTTATCCTGGAGGTTATTCTTATGCACTATATAGATATCTCTTTTTAGTTTATGGTGCATTGGAGTGGCTGGAGGAAAGTACCTGAAACTGTTGAACTATGTTCTAGTAGCCTTGATTCTTGAAGATGATTGTATAATGATATAGCTTTTACATGTGACTGTGTGATTGTGAAAACCTTGTGTCTGATGCTCCTTTTATCCAGGGTATGGACAGATGAGTAAAAAAAAAATGTAAGGATAAAAAATAAACAATAGGGGGAGATTAAGGGTAAAAATTGGGTAGATTAAAATATTGTGGGTCAAAGAGAGGGAGAGATAAGAGGCATAGGATGTGTGAATTCTTTTTTCTTTCTCTAGAGTGATGCAACTATTCTAAAAATGACAATGGTGAAGAATGCACAACTATGTGATGGTATTGTGAACTACTGATTTTATAATATGGTTGGACTGTATGTGTGTGGATATTTCTCAATAAAAATATATTTTTAAAATGTGCTCTGGCCAGCACATGAGATTCAGACTCCACCTGGATACAGCACCCAGCCCAAGGTGCTTGGGCTGTCAGCACCTGCAGTCCAGGTGATTGACTTCTGCAACTCTGGGAACAGTATCAGGTTGCAACTCTACCATTCCCAGGAGGAGGTGCCTGGAATCAAGTAAAGGTGCAGGCCTGGCTGGGACTGGAAATGAGTTAACAGGCATTAAGAACTAACAGGCTAGGAATGGCATAGCCATTCATACTTCAGAGAGCCAAGCGGGAATCAAAGGCCCAGGTTGAAATTCTCACCTATGTGTTAAGTGTATGGTCTTTGAGAGAAAACCAATCTGTATTTTGATCTACTGAACATCAGTGAGCGCCAGTGTTCATCAATGAACATCAAGCATTAAGAGGTCACTTTAGCAGAGAGAAGAGATCAGGTAGAATTAGAAGATGCAGATTATGTTCTAAGAAAAGGAAGAAGGGATGTGGGTGGTGTGGAGCAGTGATTCTCCAACTTCAGCATGCAACAGAATCTCCTGGAGACTTGGTGAAACACAAATTGCTGGGCCCACCCCACAGACTTTCTGATTTGGTACCCCTGGGTTGGGACCTGGGAACATACATTTCTAACAAGTGCTATTGATGCTCCTGGTCTTGGGATCACACTTTGAGAACCACTCATCTGAAGCTCTGGGCACTGTTCTTGAAAGACTACACTTTTCTACTACAAGTCTATGTTCTAAGAAAGGGAAGAAGGGATGTGGGTGGTGTGGAGCAGTGATTCTCCAACATGCAACAGAATCTCCTGGAGACTTTCACTGACTTTTCACTCACTGAGGTGAGAAAGGGGGTAGGGGGGAGCCATGGGGCAGAAAAAAGGTGCTATATACCAGGGCTAGCTTCCCAGTGTAGGTGGGGAATGCAACTCTCAAGTCTCCTGTCACAAGGAGATTAGATAATTAGATGCTTTGGAGCAAAACCTCTCCCAGCTGTGAGCCCTGCACGCATAGTGGGTGCTCATTCAGCATTGATAGAATCAAATGTGGATCCAGCAAGATTCCCAGCGATAGAGGAGTTTCCACAGCTACAAAATTAATAAACATTATCTACTGAACAGATGATTTACCTGGCACGTCCGGAGAACAAGATGGGTTTTCTGAAAATCTGAAATCAGGGCCTTTTATGGGGTGAGGGGCCTTGGACAACCCAGTCAGGGCGTTCCCTGATAAGATAATCACAGTTGAAAGGTATCAGCTCGTCCACATCTTTCATAGACTCCTTTGGTTATCTTTATTCAAGACAGGAATTTCAAAGCTGAATGTTCCAAAAAAGAGCTAGGTCAGTTGCCTTATCCGAGGGATAGGTCTAATAGCAATTTACCACTGAAAGCCTCAACCTCCTTTTACTTGAACTGTCTTGTGTGGTGTACTAGCTAGGGTAATGCTTCGAGTTATGAATAAATGAGCTCCCAAAATTTAGGACTTAACACCATAGAGGTTTAATTTTTACTCATGTCGTAACCCAATGCATTTGGTTGCAGGTCAAATAGAGCATGGTGGGTATGGAAGGCATGGCTCTCAGCTACACAGTTATTAGGGGACTCAGCCTGCTGGAGGCTCTGCCATCTTCAACTCGAGGTTTCCAGGGTCTCCGGGAATGTAAAAATTCAGGTAGCAGGAGCATAAAAGAAAAAAGTTATGGCTGGGGGCCACAGATTGTTGAACATTACTTCTGCTCACCTTGCTTTGGCTAGGATTTAATTACATGGCTGTTTCTAACTGCAAAGGGGGTCAGGAAATATAGTCCTTGCCTGGGAAGCCATTTCTCAATGACAGCCTTACACCATGGAAGACAGGAATGCAAAATTTTGATGTACAGCAGCCATGTCTGATGCAGCTGGAAATCTTCCTAAAGAAAAAAAATTATTTCTCCTCCTGACTAATAAGTAGAATGTAATATTTTCTTGAAAAATTTGTACCATGTTTCCCAACATGTTCCTAGTTAATCCAACCAAATAACCAGGACTAGTATAAGTTTTGAGCACTAGCACTGATATCTATTTTTGTTGTTTTTCCATGTCTTCTCTCCCTGTTGGGTCATTAGTTCTCCCTTTTTGAGATTTTAAGTGTCTCTCCTACCCTGGCCTTCCCCTGGCTTTTTCTAGCGTTCTGTGGGCTAAGAAAACAGGCATCAAGCTTGCTTAGCTATAGTGAAAATAAACTTCTAAGAGAGTCTTGTAGGGAATGGAGTGTATTTCTTTTGAGTACGTTACATCAGCTTTAGTGAATATATTTTGTAAAATCTATTTTTGCTGTTCTGATATTTCCTGCTTCCTGTTTTTTTGCCTCTATTCTAGAAAGGAGAGGTGTACTGAGAACTTGAACCAAACAATACTGCTCGTACTTGGTCCACAAACCCAGTTTCATTTTGGGAACTCATCTGTAATCAAGGCCCTGATTCTTCCATAATCCCAGTTTCCACAAAGGGAACACTTTCAGATATAAATTGCATTTTTATATGTATCTTTCGTAATTCAATTCAGATTACCGAAGCGAATGAATAGGTTTTTATAATAAATAGCCATCCTTCTACGTATTCCTCTAATCTTGCGAGGGAGGAAAGGTGCATCTAGAGTTGTGAGGCAAGAGAATAAAATATTTTGGGACTGATGACTTGTAGTTCTAGGCTTTCTTTTAATCTAGCTTCAGTTTTCAATCAAAGGATCCAAAAACAAGCTTCAAGGGAAAGAAGAAACTAACTGTGTTTGTTTTAGGTATTTAATAGTTCTTTGCTGATTTGCACATGAAGGATACTAATCGTATTTATATTTTCATAAAGCAAACTCCTTCAGAGTTAGAGAAATTGTTTGATACCAGGAAGAAAAAAAAACAGCCGGCTGTGCCAGCTGCTTCTGAGTAGTAGTATTTTAGTCCCTACATGTTACTTTGTCTATGATTTCAGAGTCTCAAATGACAGGAAGAGAAAGAAAAACTTCTGTTCTTTTCTATCAGGTATTCTTAGAAATTCCAACTCATTTTTGTGGAGTATATATTTAGCACAAGTTAACGAGAAAATGAATCACTTCCAGTCCAGCATGGGAACTTTACGTCTTAACTGAGCTTCCTTACTGTGGCTTCAAAGCAGCATTCTCTTCCAGTTTTTAAAGTTACGATTGGATTACCAATCTGAGTGAGCAAGACTATGGAGGATGCTCACACCTAAACTGATTTTTTTAAATTCAATTCGGCTTACTGAAGTGAATGAACAGGATTTTTTAATAAATAGCCATCCTTCTACATATTTCTCCAATCTTTCTAGGGAGGAAAGGTGCATCTAGAGTTGTGAGGCTGCACAACTGACTTTAGGGTTGTCAGTTTGACTGTTACAGTTATATGTGTAATTGTTAGTGTGCTGCTTGGTAATTTGGTAAAAATGGGACATAGATGTCTTGTTTCATCACAGCCAAACCAAGCATTTCTAGAATTCTGGTGGGTGTCAGGTCCTGCCTAAACCCCTATATCCCACCTTGATAAAATCCAATACCTAGTTCCAGTTCTCTTCTCTCCAAGCCATTTAGCCCATACTTGCTGACTGTCCCCAGTCCCAGGACGAACCCCAATTTTGGGCAGAAGGAGCTGCAAGGATGGCAACTATAGTTCAGCTGACGCCAGCTCTGCTTGTTTGGTGGTGGTTGCCGGGAAATCAGAGTGAACTGAATTCTGAGGCTGTGCCTGGGCTCAATGGGATGGATGCCCAGGGGCAGGAAAAGGAAATGCAGCCAGCATGCCCAGCGGAACCAGGTTTTATGAGGCCAAAGATGTGTACAACTTATAAAAATATATGACCACATGAACAGATTGCCAGGGCCTCAGAAGAGGCCTAGGCAGAAAAGTGGCCCTAAAGCTTAAGTTTAATTAGTTTTCCAGTAAAGCTACCTCTGATTAAGCCATAAAATAGGCCATCCCCACTCTGATCCAACATTTTAGTCCTCAAAGGCCCATTGTCCAATTTATCAACTGTTTTCCTTTATGGCTAGTGCTTCCCGTGTTTAAGAAATTTCTTCTTAAGAATTTGTTCTTAAGAAATCTTTACCTATCAGCATAATATTTTCTTTTCTTTTCTCTCTCGCTCTTTCTTTTTTGCATGGGCAGGTCTGGGAACCGAACCCAGGTCTCCAGTATAGCAGGTGAGAACTCTGCCACTGAACCACCGTTACCCACCCATTCTTTTCTTTTCTTTTAAAAGTTAAATTGTTTGACATTTGGTTCTATAATCCATGTGGAATTGATTTTGTGGATGGTGTCAGAGGATAGCCAAGTTTCCTTTTTCCCCTCCATATTTATAAAATTGACCGAGCACCATCCTTTATTTGTTTATTTTTTTCAAATACACAGACTATCTGTTTTGGTTTCTTAAAGCTGACAAAATGCAGTATACCAGAAATGAGCTGGGTTTTACCATGGGGATTTATTAACTTATAGTTTACAGTTCTTAGGCCATGAAAAATGTCCAACTCAAAGCATCAACAGGACTACCTTCCCTGAAGACTGGTTGCTGGCAAGCTTAGCTCCTGTGTCAATAGCAAGGCACATGACAATATCTGCTGGTCTTTCTCCCCGGGGTTCATTGCTTCAGCTTTTGGCTTCTCCACACTTCTCAGGATGTTCCTTTCTTTGTGATCTTCTCTAAATTTCATCTCTTAGGTACTGTGTGTGTTCTATCCTCCTATAAAGGACTCCATAGGCAGATTGACCTACCTCATTCACAGTGGGTCTCATCTCAATCGAAATAATCTAATCAGAGAGTCTCACCTACAATAGGTCTGTACCCACAGGAATGGATTAAAAGAACATGGCCTTTTGTGGGGTACACAGCATCTAGAAGCTACCACATCATCATATCTGCACAGCAGTACAGAGTCATTTTGATCATAAATGAGGTAATCTTAAATATTTTAGGATTCTATTCTGTTCCTTTCATCTATTTACCTGTCCTTTCACCAATACCCACACAGTTCCAGGTATAGGAACTTTAAAATAGGTCTTGATATTTGTTGGTATATATTTTCTAGTATTATTGTTCTACAAGATTATCTTGCTGTAATCAATTCTTTGCATTTCCATATAAATTTTAGAATCAGCTTGTCAATTTCTACACTTCTCTTCCCAACCCCCCACTCCAAAAAAAAAAAAAACCACAAAAAAACAAATGCCATGGGATTGTCTTAATTCTAGAAATTAATTTTGGGGAGACTTGGCATAGTCACAATATTGGGTCTTTCAATTCATAATCATGAGATATCTTACCTGTACTATTATACCTTTTATATTCTCTTTCAATAGTGTTTTTAGTTTTCAGTATAGATATCTTGCATATTTTTTAGATCGGTTCCAAGTATTTGATGTATATTTGATACTACTGTAAAGGTTTTATGTTTTAATATCATTTCCCTGTTTTTTTCCTGATATATAGAAATATAATTGAATTTTGCATACTAACTTAAATTCAGCTAACTTTATTAAAGTCACTTATTGATTCTAATAATTTGCATATTCTTTTGGAATTTCCATGTGCATAATCATGTCATCTGCAAAACAATGATAGTTGCATTTTTTTCCTTAAGAAGCTTTTGCCTCTTATGTACTTCATAATTTTACTGGCTAGGACCTTGAGAAAAATGTTGAATGCAAGTGATGATAGCAGCCATCTTTGTTTCATTCCCAAGTGGAGGAGGAAGAGGAAATATTTCAATACTCTACTTTTTAATTTTATGTTTGATGGAGGATTTTGTAAGTATTCCTTAGTAAATTAAAGAAATTTCCTTCTATCCCTAATTTGCTAATTCTTTTACCATGCACAGGCATTGGATTTTACTGAAGGCCTTTTCTGCATACATCAAGATGATCATAATTTTTTTCTGCTGTACTCTGTTAATATGCTAAATCACATTGATTAATTTTAAAATGTGAGGCAACCTTGGCATTCCTGGCATAAAATCCCCTTGTTTGTCATCTATATTTTTCTTTTTATATAACACAGGATTTGATTTGCTAAGATTTTGTTTAAATTTTTGAGTCTGTGTTATTGTGAGCAAGTTTGGTAAACCTTGTCAGGCTTTGGAATCCAGTTTATACTGTTTTCACAAAAAGTCCTTCTAATTTCTAGAAGAGTTGGTGCAGGATTGATTTATTTGTTACTTAAATGTTTAGAAGTAATCACAGGCAAAGCCATTTGGGCCTAGGTTTTTCTTTACGGGAAGGTTTTTAAAAATTGATTCACTTTCTTCCAGAAACCTACAACCTCAAGGTGGGTCCCTGGACCAGGTAAGTCCTGAAATGCAGAGGGGCCAGCCCTTCCAGAACATCAATTAATTCCATCCCCCATCCCACATTATCAACAGCCCCTTCCAACATGAAAAAATTAGAATAGGCATAGCCCAAATATCCCTAAAGAGTGGGAGAAAGATCAAAGGTGATGGTGGAATTATACAGAGAAGGTAGGGTTTAACAGATGAGTATGAGTGCTGAATCATTAATCTGATATTTCTTTTAGTCTCCAGTATCTTAGAGCAACTAGAAGTAAAAACCTAAAATGGTGAAATTATAACCCGTACCAAACTCTGAAATCTGTTCTACAACTAATTATTGTGATATGTTTTGAAATTTATTGCTTTTTTGTATATGGTTATTTTTCACAAAAAAGAAAAAATCTATTTCTCCTAGCCTCCAGTGTTTTGGAGCAGCTAAGAGGAAAAATCTGAAATAGTGGAATGGTAACTCATAACAAACTCTGAAATCTATTCTACATCTACTTGTTGAAGTGTATTTTGAAAATGATTGCTTTTTTCTTTCTTTTCTTTGCATATATGTTACATTTAACAATTAAAATACGTTAAAAATTGATTTGCTTTCTTTAATAGATGTCAGATAATTAAGATTATTTCGTTTTCTGTATGTTTTGGTAACTTGTGGTTTTTTTTTTCTTGGTAACTTGTGTTTTAAAGGGTTATTCCATTGTATCAAAATGGTCAAATTTATCGGCATGAAATTTTACATAATACATTTCAATACCTTTTGATGTTTATAGAGTCTATAATGATTGCCATGACTCATTCTTGATTTTAATAATTTGTGTTTTCACTCTTTTTCCTCCTCAATCATGCTGGAGGTTTATTCATTTTATTAACCTTTTCAAAGAACTAATTTTGGCTTTGTTGGTTTTCACTATAGTGGATTTTTTTTTTTCTATTTCAGATTTCTGTTCTTACCATTTTTTAAGAATTTCCTATCTCTGCACTTGAATTGATGTTGTTTCCCAGATTCTTGAGACAGAAGCTTAGAATATTGATTTTTATCCTTTCTTTTTTTCTAATATATGTATTTAAGGATATCTGTTTCCCTCTACTACTGCTTTAGCTATGTCCCGTAAGTTTTGATATGTTCAGAATATTGCACAAACTATCATTTGGTTCAAAATATTATCTAATTTTTGTTGAGATTTCTTGTTTACACATGGGTTATTTAGAAGTATATGACTTACTTTCCAAGCAGTCAAGGTTGCCAAGTTACTTATGTTATTAAATTTCTCTTAACTTCCCTTTGGTCAGAGAACATTAATCCCTTGAAATTTGCCAAGACTTTCTTTGATTAATTTTTGAAACATTCCATGTACATTGTTCTGTGGGCAAAGAGTTTCCTCATTGCTAAAGCAAATGCCATGGAATGGGTTGGCTTAAACAATGGGAATTTATTGGCTGATGATTTTGAGGCTACTGTTACCAGACAAAGGTCGTGGATTTTTTTGCCTGATGTACTCAATAACCAATTCCTGAGACTGTGGAGCTTCAAAGAGATAAAGAGTTTATTATTAGGTGCGTAGTAGGAGAGCAGATGGCCTTGCAGCCCAAAATCTGTCCACCCATACTGCAGTAATTCTGATAGTTTATTAGTGAAAAAGATGGTCAAGGGTTAGGATAATGAGCACAGTGGCCCCAGATGATATAATTAGAGATTTTCTAATTATTGAGCATGCACAGACTTATTACATGCTTAGTCACAGAACCTATGAAAGAAAATGGATGAATGACATATAAGTGACTTGTAAGTTAAAGTCTAAGCTACTGTACTTGTCAGGTGGGCCCATTTTGGTTAGATCCAGTCTTGGTTATCAAGATAACTTTGAACTTGGGGAGGGTTAGTTCTGGGCTAACCCAAGATTCTTCATTAATAAACATTAGGGGCTGTCTTTAGTGATTACAAGACTCTAAAGTTGAAAAACTGAGTACAAATGAAGGTTAGTCACAAGGTTTTTACAATTACAGGGGCAGAAGATAAAGGCTATACAATCATCATCAGAGATCAAGGCAGCTAGGTTACAATTTAGAGATTTCAGATATTTTCCTGTCTACTCCAATATATCAGAAAGCAGAAAGGAATAACTATATAATGATTCAGTAATCAAATTCATCCTTTAAATCCTAATTTCTCGGTTCTACTAGAAGTCCAAAATCAAGGTGTTATCAAGGTAATACTTTCTCCCAGAAGGCTGTGGCATTCTGGGGCTGGCTGATGGCAATCCCTGGTCCTTGGCTTTTCTGTTACATGGCAATGCACACGTCAGCTCCTTTTTCTTCCCGGTTCTGCTGATGTTCAGCTTCCGGCAGCTTCCTCTCTGTGACCTTCCTTATAAAGCCTTCATTAATAAGATCTCAACTTGGCTGGGCTACACTTCAACCAAAGTAAGCTCATCAAAAGGGCCCATTTAAAACACCCACAGGAAAAGACCAGGTCCAAGAACATGCATTTTCTCCGGTACTTAACTCCATACCACCCACAGCCCTTGAAAAGAATCCTGTCCTTACTGGGTGCAGTGTTCTATATATGTCAATTAGTTTAAGGTTTTCAATTGTGCTGTTTAGATCTTCTATATCCTTACTAACTTTTTGTCTGCATTAAGAAGTCAACTACTCAGCTATTGAGAGGAGTATTTAAAGTCTCACTCTCAGTTCTGATGAGTTCTGCTTTGTGTATTTTGAAGCTAGTTATTGGGTGCATACAGATTTATAACCCTTTACCATAATGAAATGTCCCTCTTTATTGTAGAATTGCATTTTGCCATAAAGTCTGCTTTGTCTAAGAAGTTCTCATATGTTTAATGTATAGAAAAAAAAATTGGATGATACTAAAATATGTTAAACCTGACTTTGTCTGAGATTTGTAATTATAGATGACTTCCTTGATTCCAGCTGGGATCTGCAGGCTATGTGTGATGGTTAGGTTCATGTGTCAGCTGGTCAGGTGATGGTGTCCAGCTGTTTAATAAAGCAAGCATTGGCCTGATAGTTACTATGAGGAGATTTTATGGACTTAAGTGATCAGTAAGTTGATTGCATCTATGGTTGATTATATCTACAATCAACTGAGGAGACTGCTTTCAGCAATGAGACACAGCTCATCCAATCAGTTGAAGGGAAAAGTGACAATTTCAGCTGTCAGAAGAGAGAATTTCCATTTCTGCTTCAACCAGCCAACTGCTGGGGAATTTACTGAAAACCTTCATTGGTGTTTCTAGCTTGCAGCCTTCCCTAGAGAATTTGGACTTGTGCATTCCCACAGCCATGTGAGACAATTTTTATAAAATCTCATAATACTCACAGATATCTCTTGTCAGTTCTGTTTCCCTAGAAACCATGATTAATATGGTATGAATTAGGTAAAAATTATTTTCATTTCTCATCACTTGTAAGTTCTTCCTTTCTTCCTCTCCAAACTCCTTCCTCTTCCAATAATCAAGGTATATCATCATCATCACATCATCATCAGGATAATATTTATTTTGTCAAGAGAATTAATATGCAGGGATGGAGTTTAAGGCCAGACCTGGAAGGGAGAAAACACTGACAAGTCTGAACTTTCTTCTCACCACAACATGAGTGACTGCTTCCTCATAAGACAGTTTGGCCACACTTGGAATCTACAGTGTTTCCCACCGTAAATCTCAGTTGCGCTCTCAACCATTTTGTATTATAGCTTCAATTCGGGTCTCTCTCCTTTGACAAAGCTTGAGCTCCTTGAAGGGCTCATCCCAGTTTTTCATACCCTGTTTTCTAGTGGAGGATCTAGTACATAATAGTACTCAATAAAATTTTGTTCTAAGAAGTCAGTGTGGGAGTTTGCAAGTGTTATGATCAGAACACCTGGCTTTGGTGTTTAATCTTGCTGCTTTAGGCTTTGTGATATGGGAACTCTCTGAGGTTCGAAGCCCCTGTCTCTGGAACAGGGATTATTATTTCTTTATAGTGTTAGAAAGTCTATATGACCATGTGTACACGAAGACCCTTTGAATTTTGTAAAATGCACTACTTACATGTAAGATATATATTTTAGTATTGCAGTTGTTTTCAACACAAGCTGCTGACACATTGCCTTCCCTGGCCCACCCACCTAGGGTGGATTGGCAGCAGCCCAGGCTGATTTGTCTCTCCAGCACCCTGCAGTGTCCTTTCAGTGTCATAGGTACTCAATCAGTATTGCCCATGCCGTACAGGTAATCTGCTTCATTTGGAGTCAACCATAAGAAAGTAAATGGATTTGAGGTATATAATCTTTCACATCTTCTGCCCACGTATGCTTGGAGTCCTAAGGACATGTTAAATGAGTATAAATGTGGGTAACTATTAGGAAAAAGAAAGAAAGGCATCTCCCTAGCCATTGAGGGTTAAGTTAGTGACTCATCAAAGTCTTTATCATCTAAGCTTGACTTGCTTTGCTAAATGAGAAAATAAAAACCTCAGGAAGCTGGCATCTTAAAAAGCTTTTAGAAAATAGTGAATCAAGGAGTCAAGAATCTCCTTTTACTTTTAATTTAAAACTCTCTTGCTTTTATTTTTTCTTACTATCAAATTTCCCTTATTAGGGAGAAAACTTTCTTTTTCTTTTCCTGCAGACATTATTGTCAACAAATTCAAAAATCTCTGAAGTCTTCTAATAGCTGCTACCATGCAATGATTTTCAGTTGTTTGCTTTTCTTACTTTTTTTTTTTGTAACATTTGTTCACACAATCAAGTTGATAATTTTACCACAGGGTCTTTTACCATAAAAAGCTGCCAGGGACATTTTAGGATAAATGCCATTTTTCTTTTAGTAGACTATATAAAGAACTACACTAATACTCAATAGAATCATTAAATTACATATAGGAAAAATGTTTTTAAAGTTTTAAAAAAATTCTTTGACCCAGTAATTTCATTTCTAGTAAACATTCTTGAGGAAATCATGTGAGAAATGGCATTTCTTATACTAGTGAAAAATTGGGAAAAACCCAAAGGTCCAACTTTGGGGAGATGGTTAAATAAATGCTGTTTATTGAATAATTTGCATCCATTAAAATGGTATTTGTTTTAAAAATTAATTACATGGAAAAATCACAGGCAAACAATTCTCCGTGAAGGTACAGATAGAAATATTTTTTATCACAGCCATCCTACTTAGAAAATACATATATTGAGGTAGAAAGGAGGCTGGAAGGGAACCTACCAATATATTACCTAATATATTGTGGGTAGTGGGAATATATATGAAATGTACATATTTTTGTTTTAATTGTATTGTATTTCTAATTTTTTTGCCATGATAATATTTTAATTTTGCAATCAGAAGTACTACTTTCAAAATGCCTATTATAAAATTTGCAGTTATTACACTGGCAATTTTTTACATAACAATGAAATATTGAAGGCATTAGATTTCTATCAACTTCAAAGAATTAAAATAAAGGATTTGGGCAACATTACTCAAGGGTCTTTAACCTGCCCTGGACCCCTTCCTATATATGTCTGGTTCCTTGATTTTTTAGGTCTGTACAACCATTTGACTGGGAAGGTGATAGAACTTTCTGGAAGAATGTCCTAACTTGCTCAGACTGGCAAAACGCCTTCTATATCTCCCCATGACGGCCTTCTGTTTAATTCCAGATACAAAAGCAGCCTGGGTTGGTCATGGTGAGAGAGGGGAGGAGGTGTTACCATGTTCAGCGCACAGCGTTTAGAATGTTATGGTGATGAGTGGGATGTGTGTTTCAATCCCTCATGGGTCTCTCACTAGCTGCTCCGTCTCTGTGTGGCAGTTTCCTTCTGTGGATTAACTGAGATAACTGAGGTTAGCAGTGTCTGGCCCCCATAGAGAGCATCCCATAAAGTTTAGCTCTTACTCAACTTCAAAAGAAGTAGAGCCCTTTCATCCACTCTGCAGGCAGCTTACAACAGCCTCAGCAGGTGTAGTCAAGCAGCTCCCTTCTTGGTAGGAAGGAGGCAATTAACAGGTTGAGTCTTGCATTTTGTTGTTGATTTTGCTATTGCTGGGGCGGGGAGAGCTCAGAAAGCACCAGAAGCTATGATCCCCACCCCACCCCCCCCGGGAGGGCACTATCAAGGAAATATGGAGTTGGAGGCAGCAGGTCAAGGGTTGGGAGAGAGTTCAGTTATGGAAGGTAGTTTGGGGGCAGGGCGGAAAGAACTGGGTGACAGTTGTCTTAGGGGAAGCCACCTGGGGGACATTGGGGGGGTCAGGGATGCAGCTGCTTCTGAGTCCCAGAGCCTCCCAGATGCCTCAGCCCAGGGGATAAGCCACACCAGAAGAGGCTGTCACTGGTCAAATGCTTCCTTTTCCTGAACTTCTCAGGCTGAGGAATAACCATTTCTGGGAACACACGATGAACTTGACCCAAGGAACAGGGAGGCCACTCCTGGCCACCAGGGTGGATGGTGAAGGGCAAGCAACAGGAAAACAGACACTTCTCACTTTCCTGATTCTTGCCAGGGTGACAGATTTTTTGCTGCCAAGGGTGACAGATGCTATTTAGTTGGTTCAAACAGGTGCACACACGCACTCTGGGGAAAATGAGGCAGGGACAAATGTCCAAGGTGACAGAAAAAAAATCAAGACTTTGACATTTTGGGCTTTTAATTGCCTAGAGAGCAATTAGTTCCCTGAATGGCCTAGGAACAGGGAATCCTTGTCCATGCCTCCGATGAGAAAATTTAAATTAAAAAGAAACTCAAAGTATTACAAGATTGGAGAGTGACTTTGAGAAATGCATAAGACATTGGGGGTGGTTCCCCTGGTTTACAGACCTGAGCAGCAGAATGAGGCTTGCGTCATTTCAATCCGCTGGATTCCTGAAGAGCAGATCACCCTGAGAGGAGAAAGGGTGTCAGTTCGAAGCCATCTGGGATAGGGCTGAACAGGAGGGTCAGATTGCAGTCTGGGCTGATTTTAAGTAGCCCCTGCTCCAGCTGGCAGGCACAGATTCATCCTCTCCAATCTGAACTTAAATGGAGCTTCATTCCACCTTTGGTAAACGCACATCATTTTCCCCAAAGAATCCAACATCAAGGGGCAGGATACTAATTTAAGAGAAGTCAAAACTGTGTGAATATGATGAGGAAATGGTAGAAGAGGGTGTCGTTACGTAGAGCATCTCTTTTGTGTGGTTTGTAAATTTAGAGACAGCCTTTCATTACGTCTAGAACTCCCCCTTCAGAATATAGTAAAATACTTTGCATTCAAAAAAACTGTGTTAGAGACTGATGTCTCTAGACCTTAAAACATTTTCCAGCTCTAAGAATGCAAACATTCAAAGAAGGAGTAAAATCTTTAGCTTTGACTGTTAATAGCGCATCACCTCCTGTGCTAGTCAGGGTTCTGCAGAGAAACAAAACCAAGAGATATTATATATACACATATACATAAATACGTGTATTTTATGTATAAATTTATATATAATAAATATATGCATGTATTTTTACTAGATTTATTATGGGAATATTGAGATTATTAAATATGTAAAATATCAAGAGATTAATATTATTATTAACATTATTTACATTAAGACTAAAGATTTATTTTAGGAATTGATTCATGCAACCATGAGGACTGGTGAGTCTGAATTCTGTAGGGCAGTTCACAAATTGGGAATTCGACAGTGATTATAAAAATTACTCCCTTTTCTTGATCAAAATTCTAAGGGTCTGTATTTTGATTCTCCTATAGGAGCCTGCCAAAGGCTCCAGACAGCATTCAATTTGCCATTGAAGCTTCAAGCACCATTGGATCGGCTGGATCATATGGCCTTAGTGGCAGAGCAGCTTGCATGAACAGCCTGGACCTGTAGCAGTGTCTCCTCTTGTTCTTGTCCCTACTCAAACCTAGCAGCCTTGTGGGTCACTCAGTAAACGGGATGGAGCAGCACACTTAAGAGAGGAATATGTTGCCTCCAAATCCAAATAGGCCAACTAGGTGTGTCTCTTTTGGGGTTGCAGGAGGGCCCAGGTGGAACAGCTTATCCTTCACCTTAAAAGTAGTATCTCGACATGCCCCACACTATTGGGTACCTAAAAATTTCACTGAGGTGGAAGCCCCTGTATTTTTGCTGGATTTACTCTCACCCTCTGACCCACAAATGCCTTACCAGTAAGTCTAGAGGAGTTGCTGTTTCTTGCTCACCAGGTCCAATCAGCATAATGTTCCAATATAAGGGACCACTGTGATGTCCTGTTTCTTCAAGAGAGGCAGTTACAGGTTCATCAGAGACAGAGGGGTTAATCTCTTCAGTTGGAGGCAGTATGGCTGATTCCAAGAAAGACAGTTATGGTTTATTTGGCAAAGAAGACTTAGCAGAATCTAAGATTTCAATGTCTCTACCATCATCAGCAGCCCATATGTCCCCATTCCAATTTTGAGTATCTTAATTCTTCCAAATCAATGCCCTAACCTTAATGGCAGACACTCTGCAAGACTGGGGATTCACTTGTATTGTAATTCAGCCACTTACATTATGAGAGCCCCCATCTTTCAGAAATCTGAAGTCTGCACTTATAGGAATTAAGGGTTTCATTCAGGACACACATAGTAACTTGCATGTCTTTCATGTGGTACTTGAGCTCTGTATTTGAGGCCCTGGGCTTGTCTTTTTCTTTTATGACTCTATCCACAATATTTAGGAAGAATCAGTCAATATCATTATACTTTATAAGTTCAGAAAACTCTCTTAAGTTATCAAATGCACTGTCACCCAGAGCCTGGTATCTTATAAGCATTTAAGTAGAGGTATCCAGCGTGACACTTTGGGTATCTATATTGCCAATTCATACCATGAGCTATCAATGCCATTTGGTCATTGGAAATAGAGTCATTAATCTAAGCCTATTAGAGAACCAAACCAAAAACCTCAGAATCAACTCATGCATATCCTTCTCAAGAACCACTTTTAGTATCAAAATTTACAAGATAAATATTAAGAGATTCATTATAGGAATTGACTCATGAGACCCTGGGGATTGGCAAGTCTGAATCCCATAGGGCAGGGCAGAAGTTGGGAACTTGATGGTGACATTGAATTCCCCAGAAGAAGCTGCAAGGTGGGGACTCCAATGAAGAAGATAATAAATTCCTCAGGAGAGGATGGCTGGTTCAAGCAGAGGTAGAAATCCTTCCTGCTAACTGCTGAAATCCTCAGTCTTCCCTTTAAGGATCTCAACTGATTGGATGAGGAGATTCCTTTCATTGCTGAAGGCAATCTACTTTGTTGATTGTAGAAGTAATCAGCCATAGATGCAATCAACTGACCCTTGGTTTAAATCCAGGAATAGCCCTCACAGGAAGGGCATTTCCTTGCCTGACCAAAGAACTGGACACCATAACCTAGCCAAGTTGACATGTGAGATTAAGCATCACACCACCTATCACTGTTATTGGAGCAAACATTTACTGAACTCCACTACCTATTATTTATTATAAATTCAGGTTTATTGAGGTATAATTTACATACAGTCAAATTTATGCTACAGTTCTATGCAGTTTGAAAAACATGAAAGTAACTGTCTCTACAATCAAGATCGAGAACATTTCTATCACCTCCAAAATTCCCTCATTTCCCTTTGTAGTCAACTCTTGCCCCCATTCCTGGTCCCTGGCAACAATGGATGTTTTCTGTCCCCATAGTTATGCCTTTACCAGCCCTTACTATTTATAAAAATAAAACACCCTCTCCTCAAAAACAACCCCAAACTGTATTCAGCTCTGTGTACAATCTAGTTTATTAACCATTTTGTTTGGGGCAAGGATGGATAAATTTTTCAACCATTTCCAGTCTTGGCAGCTAGTCAAATACCTGATCATTCAGAAGTGAACTTCTGGGACCTGGGTATAAAGGAAGAGAACATGGCAAGATGAGGAGGGAGGGGTTTATAAAGGCGGGTAGGACCATAGCTTTACCAAGCCCTTGTCTGTCTGCAAGCCCTAAATGTGGACAAGTTACAAAGCATCATTATCCAGGTGGTACAGGTTGAACAGTGCCCATCAGAAAGACATGTTCAAGTCCTAATCCCTAGCCCTATGAATTTTACCGTATTTGGAATTGGGGACTTTGAAGATGTTATTAGTTAAGATGAAGCTTAACTCGACTGGGATGGACGCAAATGCATTATGACTGGTTTCCTTGTAAAAATGGGGAATTGGACACAGACAGACAGACAGAAAGGAGAATGCCACATGACAACTAAGTCAGAGAACACCAGGGATTGCTGGCAAGCCACTGCCAGAAGCCAGGACAGAGGCATGGATCAGATTCTTCTCTAAAGACATCAGAGGGAGCACAGCCCTGCCATCACCTAGATTTCAGACTTCTAGCCTCTAGAACTGTGAGACAATAAGTTTCTGTTGTTTTAAGTCATGCAGTTTGTGATATTTTGTTATGGCAGTCCTAGGAAACTAAGATCCTAGGGCTCATATTTGCCCGCTCCAAAAGGCAAAACTGTAAACTCCATGACAAGTGTTTCCCTCTTTTGGTCTCTCTCTTCTTTCCTCATTCAGTGGCCTAGGCTCTAAGTGACTCTGAACGTACAGGGTAAATGAGAAAGGAGTCTACAATTACTCCCACATTTCTGGGCTTCGGTAACTGGGTGGGTAATGGTAGCAATAAAAGGAGAAAACTGAAGGGAAAAAACAATACTTATTGAGCTTCTACCATGTTCCAGGCACACATGATTTCATTTACTTCTCTCAAGAATCAGCTGAGCCTCTGAGCCAGAGACATGGTTGTCCTGGTCTCCAGAGCCCTCTTGTCCCACATCCAATCTGTGAGGTTTACCTCTTACCCTTTGACACCTTCCTACCTTTCCCTTTCTTTCTTTACTGCTTCTGTCTTAATTCAGTCTCATCACCTCTCCTCTGGATGTTTGCAATAGTCCATTAGGATTCTCTCCACTTCCAATCTGGTCCTAATTTATTCCTCTCAAGACTGCCAAAGTTATTTTTCTAAAATGTAAACCTGATCACATTTTTCCTCTGCTTAAGTTTCCTCTGTGGTTCCTCAGGAAAAAGTTGCAACTCTGGTTCTAGGTGAGCAAAGTCCACCATGGTCCCAGCTCTGGTGCAAGCCCACTTCAACCTCCTCTGCTGAGTTGTCCTTCTTTGGATCTGTCAGTCTGGCTCAGGGTGCTGGGACAGTGTCTGGAAATTTACTGGTAAAATTGGTTAGCCTATTTTGCAAGTTCAGCTTGAAGGAAAATCTCCTAACCTTCCCTGAGTTGGGGCTATCGTAAGTGATAAACCCAAGAGAACACCAAATTTAAAATGTCATATAGAAAGAATAAAGTCATGAAGTATGTAACAACATGGATGGACCTTGAGGACATTATGCTGAGTGAGATTAGCCAGAAACAAAAGGATAAGTACTGTATGGTCTCGCTGATATGAACTGACATTAATGAATGAACGTGGAGAATTTCAGTTGGTAACACAGACCATCAGGAGATAGAAATAGGGTAGATATTGGG
>PVIY010046296.1:0-18552 GCA_004026745.1 Myrmecophaga tridactyla | reverse complement strand
GCGCGGCAGCATGGCCTCGGGTCACCCGGCTGGTGGGCAGCAGGGGACCCGCCGTGCACCTAGGGCCCGAGCTGGCCCATGGCCCCATCTGACCCTGGGGAGAAACAGCTTTGCTCCTGCAGTTTCCTTGAGGGTGAGGGCCCTTCCTACTGCAAGCCCCAGCAGCTCCCTCCCAGAACTCAGCCATGGCGCTGTGGGTGGTTTGGGTCAAATAAGCCTGTTTTGGTGGCTGTCCTGTGCCTGGCAGGAGGTCGAGCAGCTGCCATAGCACGGCCCCTCCCCTAGGCAATGCATTGAAAGTGCCTTTAGCTGCTGCCGTGTGTCCCCTCCCCAGTGTAGACCCGTTGGGTTCGGCCTGTCGGGAACCATCCAGTTACTGGAAACAGGTTCGTGCCGACCTGATTGGCTTAAACCAGGCGGTGGCAAAGGGCAGCCCTGGGGCCCAGTTCTGCCCACCCACTGCTTTTTTGTGTCCTCAGTTAAGGGATGGTCCTGCGTTTTCCAGTGGTTTCCTTTCAGGTGGTTCTATGAGAATCTATGTGACGTCAGTGTTACCTCTCACCCAGCAAGCCTACAGACACTTGCCGTGGGTCACTTAGAGAAAAAGTTTGCCAACCCCCAGGTGAGACCAGCAATTCTAAGCCTCAACTTCCTAAAGCAGGAATTAAAATCTGTAATTCCTTAAGCTCCCTATACACATCATTTTCTTTAAAAAAAAAAAAAATCACCGTAATGCCCTAATTGTCACATAGAGAGAAAATAGGACCAAAGTAATTCACTGCAAAATAAAACTTTAACGTGCGGATCGGAGAGACCCCTCACGCAGAGACTCACTCTTCTCTTTACGGTCCCGTGAATGTATCAGGCACAAATGCAGGCTGATGTGCTGTGCTCTGGCAGCTCGGGTCCCAAAGCAGATGGGGCATCGCTGATGCAATTTTTTTAGAACGATAAATGGCTCTTTCCCTCTGTCGTGTCAAAGTGCAGCCTTCCCCGCAGCAGCTGCAATGCAGAAAATGTAGGATATATTCACACACTGACTATTCCTCCAGTTGTTGTTTATGGGGTTTTTTTTGTCTGAGTTAGGTTCTAGGTTTGGATAATTATAAAAGGGTCTCTCGCCTTTGAGAGTATCCAGTGGGACAATCAAACGTCAGGTAGGATGGGAGTGATTCTTTGTCCAGTGGGACAGCCTCGAGGATTCCAGGACACAACCACCAGTGGCGCCTGCTCTGCAGTCATCTACAGTAACCAAAAAGACCTGCAGATACCTCACCCATCCTGCCGTCCACTGAGCAGTGGCTCCAACGCGTCCAGGTCCTGACCCCGCGAGCCTGTGACCTGCCACCTTATGTGGGGAAGGCACTTTATGGAGGTGGCTGGGTATTAGATGCCCTCGAGATGGGGAGACGGTCCTGGTGTCACAGCGGTCCCCACGAGAGGGTAGCGGGGAGGTGGCCAGGAGGGACGTGCCGTGCTCTGGCTCTGAACAGGCAGCAGATGGAAGAGGCCAGGGCACCAGGGCAGGACGCCCCCTGCAGCCCCCGGGGGTCCGCAGCCCCCCTGACAGCCCATCTCAGTCCCCTTGCCTCCTGAGCTATAAGAGAATAAATCTACGTTTTTTGTGGCCGGAACGTTCGTGGGGATTTGTCAGGAGGCCATGGGAGAGCCGCATCCTCCTGCAGGGAGTGCCTCGGTGGCCTGAACCCGTGGGGCTGGGGGGTGGGGGTGCAGGTTGGGTGGGGGAGGTGGTGCAGCCTCAGCAGCCCCCATCTGCCCCCATCCACCCAACTCAACCTCAGCGGGTACAAATGCAGCACCCCTAAGACGTCCGCTTTTCATTGATAACTCAGCGGGTGAACAGTGCCCTCTGTGCCTCTCCAGGCACCATTCTCAGGCTGGGCAAACGTAGGATTCTGGGGGTTTTAGAGAATGTGTCTTAGGGGCCCAGCTCCTCTCCTGCACCCCAGAGGGGGCTGATCGAGGGGTCCCTGCCGGCCAGTGCTGAGACCTGGAATAAGAGGCTGCAAGGGGAACCTAAGTGCCCACTCTTTAAAAGGGAGTTTTACTGCTACAAAATTGCAGACCGCACTATGTAATTTCAGCAAAGGATATACCAGGTTTGTTCAGAAGAGGCATTGAAATCAGATAATCCATTTATCAAGATGGCTTTTGTTTCAAGAAAAAAGAAACAGTGAGCCATATTTAGCAGAGCGAGACCCTCTGTGTCTGGCCAGTGTTAATAAATCACAAGTGGAGAGAGAGGGAAAATGCTCAAAATACTCAGACCAGCTTGTGCTTCCAGTAAGCTGCATGCCTTGGAAGCCAAATCCAATCAGGGTTTTATTTGAGGCATACGGGGAAAGGCAGGTTTCTGTCTTACAGGGGCCTGATAGCATAGGGGTACACTGAGGCTCCTGAGGCACAAGTTGCTGTTGAAACCACAAAAGGCGTCCACTGCACAGCATGTCGGGCTTTTTTCCTTCCATGGGCATCCCTCGATTGTTTTCACATTTCTGTAACCTTAGAAACGTTTCGCTATAACATAGCATTGTGATCTAAATAGTAATAATAACAAAAATGTCAATGTCTCCCAGTTGTCAGGCACTTTCTAGGTGGTGGACATTTGCTTAGAGCTTTAAATGAGGTTGTTTCAATGCTCTGTCTGTTTTAGGTGCCCTGAGGCTCAACAGTTTAAAGTATTTGCAACAAATAAATCCATATCCAGGAAATGGCAGGGCAGGGATTTAGCATTGCTTTTTGTCTGATTTGGAAGGTTGCTGGGCCATTCCACCAGCTCGCTGGGCTGGGAAGCGATTTGGTTAAAATCTTCCCTCTGCCTCCTTGTAACCGGGGGTGACCTCCGGCCGGCCACTTACCGCTGTCTGCACAGGTCAAGGGGCATGGCGGTCTCCCATCCATGGCACCCTTGACAAGCAGGGATGGATAATTCTTTGTTGAGGGGTGGGGGTGCCTGACCTGGGCATGGTGGGAGGTTGAGCAGCTCCCCTCGGATCTACCCACGTGATGCCTGGAGCACGCCCCCTTCCCCTAAAGGGTCTCCCCAAACCATGCCACGTGGCCCCGGCCGGTGCAGAGCCATGTGCAGCTGACGGCACTGACACACAGCTTCTTTGTCTACCCTTGCAGTTCCACTTGTACATTAGGGTGATGTCAGGGATCTTTACCTTTTAGAAAATATTTTCGTTATGATTTTTTTCCCTTAGAGAAGTTGTGGGTTTACAGACCAGTCATGCATAAAACACAGGATTTGCATACACCGCCCACCAGCTTCAACTGGCATTGGTGTGAGCATCTGTTACAGGTGACGAGAGCACAGTTTTTTACAGCCATGTTACAGATTATCCAGCTACCGTACGATAATAACTACAATAACTTAATCTGCAGCCAGCGGTTACAATCCCCCCTTATTTTTGCTCATTCCTTGATGTTGAGGGACCTGGATAATAATGACTGCTCTGGCTTTTTCAAGCTGAGGAGGTACATATATATTTGAGGGCAGAAAAATGGAATTATTTTGCTTGCTGTGAAAGATGCTCGTTGCCTTTGGGGTGGGGCTGACTCACTCTTAACTTCCTGACAATTGTCCAGCACCGGGCTCTTGGATCTTTACTTTTATCTTATCCGCTAAAGAAGGACTCCGGACCTGGCATGCTGACCAGGTACCTTTTGGGCATGCATTGCTCACTCCATCTAGAGCAGATCTGGCCCCTCCCTCCTTCCTAGACCTCTGCTTCCCATATCCAAACCCCGAGATTTGCCTCCACCAACCCTATGATCCTTTGCTCATTCATGTTCCCCAGTCTAGAATCCTCTTCTGTTTCCATTAGATTTTCCTAGATCCTCCCCATCCTTCTGGGACCAGCTCTGAGAGACTGGATCTAAGGAATCCCCCCCCCCCCCCACCCAGGGAGCACGTGTCACAGTGAGTCTCCTGCACAGGAAGGCATGCATGTGGTCCGAGGAAAGGGCCATCTCCATGCGGTGTTCTGCCTGGGTGTTAGGCGACGAGGCCATCTCCTGTATCCCCTTTCAGAATCTCACGCAGTCCATTTCAGAGTAGAAGGCTCTGATGAACCACTGCCAGAGGACCCGATACCCCCGACGCCGACAGCAAGCACAAATAAAGAAAACGGATAAACGGGGAAGGAGGCGGCAAATGGTCAGCTTGCAGACTGGATAGAAAGGTGCTGTGTCAGTGCCCCCCATGTCCCCTCTCCAGCAGCCTTGGGGGCCAGAGCTGCTCTCTTGGTGGCATCTCATCAGAGCAATAAAAGCTACTCAGGGCTGCAGCTCCCTCTAGAAGACGGTGGGCAGATGACCCAGAATCAGAGGATGGACATCTGTCAGTGCTCCCAGGGCCACGGCTGCCAGGCCTGGATTTGGTGGCAATCAAAGGTTTTAGGGGAAAAACTGCGCCAGGACAGGCGGCCACCAGGTCAGGGTTCCCGCAGTGTGGTAGCATTTGGGTGTGAGGCGGGACCCGCATCGTGCCGCGGGGGGCTGCTCCCACCAGGTCCAGGGAGTTGGTGGTTGATGGCACAGGAGTGTGGTGTGGAGTCGACCGGCTCCCCGGTGAGGAAGGCATTCCCACTTCATGTCTGGGTGCCTTCCTCTGATTCCATCAAACAGGAAGTCTCCGGCTGATCTCACTGTGTCTTTAGCCCTAACACTTGATATTTGCTCCATTTAAACCCTGGGCTCAGAGTCATAAGCAGCAGTTACTACGGACCTGAGATCTTGGTTTTCAGTTGATAGTGGGGTTATTTAAACTAACTATATGTGGCTAATGCCATGGGAGTAAAAGCAGAATGTCTGAAGCTTGGGAAATGCCACGCTAGCTCGGAAGCATGTGTGAGTTCAATAAATTTAAATTCCAGATCACTTCTCAGCTGGCCGCAGACGATTCCTGGTGCCATTTCATTGGTGAGTAGAAGTTACTCTACCAGACTGCTGCAGTTATTATTTAGTTTCTTTCTAGGGTAATAAGCTATAAATTTCGTCACTGCAAGGCAAAGGTTGTCCCCAATGGAAATGAAGTTTCCTCAACATATGTGACATGTTGACGTTGAGTGGTCCAGAGAAGTTTCTTCTCGTGGCGGCTCATGCCAAATGTCCATGGCCTTCAGCTACCATATTGGACTCCTCCTTTCTCTACAGGGCCTGCCTTTTCTCACCTCATGAACACGACGTATTCTTTTTTGTTTGTTTGTTTTTATTTATTTTTAATTTGCATATGGGCAGGAGGCACCAGGAATCGAACTCCAGACCTCCAGCACGGCAGGTTGGAGCTCCGCCCGCTGAGCCACGGCAGCTGCCCAACACGACGTATTCTGAATGAGTTTCAGCGAGGATGTATGAGCTAGGCACTTTTGCTCCATGCCAAAGCTAGAGAGCGACCTTGTTCAAATGATGGAAGAATCATTTAAAAAGGGAGAAGACAAGACAGAAAACTCACTCCATCTTTATTTTATAGAAAATAAATTCAGCACTTGCTTATAAGGAAAAGGTTGGCATTTCAGGCTTCTTTTATTTACTTGTCAAAGATGAGTGGGCAAAGAGACACAAAAAACAGGGGGAAAAAAGTAATCCTTCGTGAAGAAAGAATGGAGTGTGAGGAGGCAGCTTGTGGACGAGTGCCCCGGTTGTGGCTGAGCTGCGGTCCCCTCATGTCCTTGGCCAAACAAATGACTCTCTAAATTGCTACCTTTCAAGTTTTAAGAGCTTTTTTGGAGAGAGATGAATACATCCAAATAAAAGCATCAGATGTGGCAATTAGTCTGTTGGTTTTTACAAAATATTACGAGATGCTTAAATGGCCCAATGATTTTCTTTTTATTGAGGACACAGAGCCAGAACATTTTCTGGAATGTTGGACCTTGGAAAGCCCTCTCAAGTACAAGTTTTAGCTCAGTTCTGAAGTGAGTGGATTAAAACGGACGTGCTGTTCCATCCCTGAGAGAAAGGGGCAAACATGGCACCTTTGGAATTGGTGACCTCAAATCCAGCCTCTGGCTGAGCACAGGGAGAACGTCCTTTCTTCAAAAGGCCGTCTTGACCGGCCAAGTCTGGCTGGCTGTGGCTGCGAAGGTGGCTTTGATGTGCCGGCCAGCGGGCCTGCTGGGAAGAGGGTCAGGGGAGAGGCCGAGTGGCTGGATGGGCCAGCATGCTGCCCCGGGAAAGAGGAGCAGGGGCAAGGGCAGGTTGCAGAGAGGAGAGGAGAGAAGGGCGCTCCCGTTTCACCCTCAGTGTATGAAAGGAGGCTGGTTTGGGTTTTCTGGGCTTGTTTGGACAGGCGATAAGGAGATGGGTTCCTTAGCTGCGCAGTCACCTTAATCTCATGTGTCCCGGGTGGAGTCGCAGTCCTTAGCGACCCCCCAGCAGGGTAAATACAAGCCCGTGGGGATTCTTGGGACAGTGTTCAAATACAAAAAGCTGCCACTGGTGGTGCTGCTTTGGATGGCTGGAATGGATGAAGAAGGGCAGGAGGAGATGGTGGCGAGGTGCTTTCCTTTTGGTGCTGAGCCTCCAGCCTCCAGAACAATTGGCCTGACTGGCGGAGAGACTTTAAATCAGGGGTCAAAGGGAAATGCAACTGCTGGTCAGGCAGGTGACTTAATGGAGCCACGAGGCTGGTGCAGAGAAGGCCGGCTCCAGGGCCACTGAGCTTCTCTGCCTCCTGTTGCCAGGTGGGGGTGAAGCTGGGGGCTGCCCCTTCCTCCTGTGCCTGAAGAGAAGCTGGAAACCCAGCACCTTCGCAGGTTTAAGATTGGGTTTCAACTCGGAGAGGTCTTAAAGATACCAGGACTGTGCCAGAAACCTACAACGTCCAGATGGGTCCCTGGTCCAGATAAGTCCTGAAACCCAGCACAGCCTCTACAGAACATCAGATAGTTCCATCTCCCTGCCCCGTATTAGTGACTGCCCCTTCCAGTATCAAAAATTTAAAATGGCCATAGCCCAAACACCCCTAAAGAGAGGGATTGAAAGATCAAAGGTGATGGTGGAGTTATATAGAGAAGATAGGACTTAACAAATGAATCTGAATGCTGAATCATTAAATTGCTATGTCTTTTAGTCTCCAGTATTTTAGAGCAGCTAGAAGTAAAAACCTAAAATTGTGACATTGTAACCCATGTCAAAAGTCTGAAATATGTTCTACAAATTGTGGTGCTGTGCTTGGAAATTTATAGCTTTTTTTGTATATGTGCTATTGTTCACAAAAAAAAAAAGTCGATTGTGATGATAAAAAACTATTTAAGCCCTCTAAACTCCTATATTCTGGAGCACCTAGAAGGAAAAATATAAGAGGATGGTATGGTAGCTCATGACAAACCCTGGGATCTGTCCTGTAACCACTTTTTGGAGAATGCTTTGAAACCTATTGCTTTTTTGTTTCTTTGCTTTGTATATATGTTAGACTATACAATAAAAACAGTTAAATATATATATACCTGGGCGGGACAAAAGCCGTCTGCTGGCTGGGTGGGCTGTCTGAGTGGGCCCCTGGCAGGGCCAACCCGGGGAAGTTCAGAGGACAGAAGCAGACAGTTGAATCTCCAGCCAGTGCTGACCATGTGACCAGGTACAAGTGGACACCGTCCCACCCCCGGTGGTCCTGGGGCCTGTGGCACCAGCCCAGAGCCCCCTCCTGGGCGCTTGGCCTGACCCGCACGTTCTGTCTGCAGTGTGAGAGCGGGACGCTTTCTTCTCCCCAGCTGTGGTGGCCGCAGTGCAGGGCCTTGGGTGACTAATGATTAAAAGTCCCTCTCTGCCTGAATGGGTCAAGATTATCAAAGAGTATAAAGGATCTGGGAGTAATTATATGGAGGTGTATTTTTTATTTCAGAGTAATAGGGTGAAATGATTTCTCTCATTCCCAATAAATAAATCTGTGAGGAATACAGCAGGCCGAAGGGACTTGCTTACATTTTATTCATTTCATTAAGTTTGTAAAATTTTTTGACACAGAGAGTTCAAGAAGAGTTGCAAGAATAGTACAGAGAAGCTTCCTTATCTGCTTTATCGAGAGCCTCCAATATTCACATTTTACCCTAATTTCTTCACGTCTTACTATTTCAGAGTAAAATGCAGGCATAGGCTCCCCAACCCCTGAGTATTTAACTGTATATTTCCTAAAAATAAGGATGCTCCCTTACGAAAACACTACAGTTAACAAAATGAGAAAAATTAACATTGGCATGATGTTGTTTGCTAGTTTAGAGACTTCAAGCTCATTTTGCCACTTGTCCCCAAAATGTAGGAAGCGAGGTTCCCGAATCACGCATTGCATTCAGTTTTGTGTCTCTGGTCCCTTGAATTTGGCGCTCTTCTTGCAACTCGGCTCGTCTCTCGTGACCTTGGTATTTTGATGAGGAAAGGCTGCTCTTTCCTGCTCTGTCCTTCATGTGCTACCTCATGAGTTGCTTCTGATTGTGCTTTTTTTTGGTGGGGGCAGAAATAGCAGAGAAGGGATAATGTATTTCTCTCAGCGCAGAGTAGGAGGGGCAGATGTCTTCCCATTTGTGGCAAAGTTCAATACAGTCTATTGGTCAGGCATTGCTTGCTGGGCTTCGCTGATACCTAATGTCTTTCCTTTGTCACTTCATAAGCAACTTGTTGGAAGATAATTATGACTGCGGGACTTGACTGATACTTATGAAACTTTCGCCAAGTCGTTTTGACATGCATTTATGACCCTTGCACTACTAATGTGTTGCCAGTCAGCAATTTGGATTGTACCCTGTGCAGTTGAATTCATTTGTTTCTATTTGTGGTTAGTTTAGGGTTCCCCCCTCATCTTGTGGATGTAATTGTTGTTGTTATCTTATATAAAGCATTAACATGTTTTTAAAAGTGGGCCTGGAGAAGTGTTGCCAGCTGCCCCCATTCCTTCCACCCATCCCCAGCCCGCTTCATTCTTCCTCCCCACCCGGGCAGTCCCATAGATCCTGGTTTATCCTTCCTGGGCGGGGATGCTACACACATGAGCTGTGCATTTATGTTTTATCTCCCCTTCCCTCTTGCACAGAGGTAGCATTCTGCAGGCACTCTTTGGAACTTCCTGACTTAACAGTTTATACTGGAAATCACTCCATATTAGCCTGCAGAGGCCTTATTCTTTTTGGCAGCTGGTAGAGTTCTCTTGTGCTGACTCCTTTGTATAGGCATTTAGATTCTGTTGAATATTTTATGTTAAAATAGTGCTGCAAAGAATCTTGTGCATATGAGTTTTTTAATTCTGGGGGTGTATTTTCAGGGTAGAGTCCTAGAAGGGGGGATTGCTGAGTGAAACGCAACCCATGTGTAGCATTATTAGAAATTGTCAAATTCCCTTCCAAGCGTGCACCAGTTTTCATTCTCAGCAGTGGCACCCAAGAACAGGGCTGCCTAGTGTCCCGCCGACTGAGTGTGACGCTCGGTGGTTTGGCCGACCTGATAGGAGGGCAGTGACATCTGCTTGTAGCTTTAATTTGTGTTTCTCTAATTGTGAATGAGGTTGAACATCTTTTCATACAATTAAGGGCAGTTTTAATATATTTTGGTCAATTGTCCACTTATATCCATTGCCTGTTCTCTCAAGTATTTTTATTTTTATCCTTTTCCCCTCAAATTTTAAGAGTTCTCTATATTATGAGCCCTTTATCTGTCATGTCTATCATTTATCTCTTCCAACTAGATATGTGTGTGTGTGTGTGTGTATGTATGTGTGTTTAACACAGATACTTTCTACCAGGTCATCATTTTTCTTTTAAATCAGTTTTTTTTTTGTCATGCAGAAAAATACATATTTTTAAAATTTTGCATAGATGCCATTATCTTGCTTTTAAAAAATGCATTTGGAGTCTGAGTCATAATTCGAAAGCTTTTCCCTATATTCAATTTATAGGGGAATTAATCCATGTTTTCTTCTAGTGCTGAAAAGGTTTCATTTGCTCACATTTAGATCACTGACCCATCGGAAGTTTATTCTTGTGTCTGGCACGAGGAGCAGATCCAGCTTTTTTCTTTTTTCCAAATGGCTAACCAGTTACCCCAGCACATTTTATCAGAAAACCCGTCTCGGCCACATGGCTGCAGATGGCCCCCTTTTCACATGCGTAATCCCGTACAGGTGTGGGTTTACTTATGGACTTTACTGTATCCCATCGCTCTGATGGCCTGTCGTGTGCCAGTACCATTAAATCCATTTTAAACTTAGGCAAACTGTGAATGAAAATACTACTTCATGTTCATGGGAACTTGCCGCCTTCGGTTTGGCTCAACCATATGAACTCGCCACCCTTCAGCCACGCCTGGCCTACAGGTTGTCGTTTGCACCCATCTCAGCCCACTACATGCACAGCTTGTGGGTCAGGCGGGGCCATTTGCCGGCTGAGCCCCGCGCAAATAAGACAATCCCAACCGAGCAGAGCCCATGACCGCTCTCGCTCGCGCCAGGATTGTGCGCTGACCTGGAAGCCCAGGAAGTGACATCCTGCTCTTTGTCTCCTGTTGTTTCTCCTAGTGATCGAGGGCAGCGGAGTCGGGGCCAGCGTGCAGAGACTGTCCTCGCTGCCCCCCTTCCTGCCCGTGAGCTACCGCGTGCTGGGAGCCGAGACCGCCTTCTTCCTGAAAGAGGCCAACCAGGGCCCCCCGCACAACTCCAGCCTGCGGTCCAGGGTCGAGTCCTTCTTCCCCTACAAGGCCACGCAGCCGCCCGTGGTGAACGCCAGCTATGGGCCTTTCTCCGTGGAGAAGGTCGTGCCTCTGGACCTAATGCCCTCGTCGAGCCTCTTGGGCCCCAGCGGCAAGCTGCACCCCGGCTGGCAGCTGCGCGCCCACATCCTGCGGGAGCGCGTCTACCCGAGCCGGCCCAAGGTGCAGGTCCTCTTCTCCCTGCTGGGCCGCGACTGGGACGCGCCCGGCGCCGCCGACGCGCTGCCCTGCCTGCGGGTGTTCGCCTTCCGGGAGACGCGGGAGGTGCGGGGCAGCTGCCGGCTGCGGGGCGCCCTGGGCGTGTGCGTGGCGGAGCTGCAGCTGCTGCCTAGCTGGTTCAGCGCCCCCGCGGCGGTGGCGGGGCGGAGGAAGGCGGCCGAGCCCCCGGACGGCAGCTCGGTGGAGCTCTACTACGCCGTGCAGCCGGGGGACGAGCGCGCCGCCTGCGCCCCCGGGGACAGCAGGAAGGCCAACGCCATCCGCCCCGGGAAGGACGGGCCGGGGCCCGGTACCGCCGCCCTGCAGAGGATCGGGGCCGTCAGCCTGGCCCGGGCCCCCGACAGTGCCCAGCTCAGTGAGCTGCGGCTGGACGGCCACGTGGCCATCTGGCTCCCGTCCAGACCTGTCAAACAAGGGGACGTGGTGACCGCCTCCGTCACCATCGCCAGCAATTCCAGCGTGGACCTCTTCATCTTGAGGTAGGTGCCCTGCATCGGTCCCCCGCTGCTCTGCGGTATGCAAAGTGTGATGCTGGGGGTGGGGGGTGGGGCACACGTGCAGAGAGAGTCCAACCTCAGTAACGCTCCGGGATGCTGCAGCCTCGCAGAGGGAGCCAGGTGCTGCCCCTGCCCAGGTGCATTACACACGCCTCTTACAAGCCGCTTTATGGGGCCTCGGGGGTGGAGTTGGATACACAAGGAGGGGACTACATACCCTGCTTGTTTGGACCTTGAGCTATGGTTGAAGGTGGAGAGGGATGCGATTTTTCTCTTGCTTTGGATTCTCTTGTAGACATGAAGATACTTGTTGCAGGATTTAAGGTATCTGTTGGAGAGCCTGGGTGTTCTGCCCGCTCACTTTGGGTATACATTGTGTCAAAAGCCAAGGATAACATCCATTCTTTGTATTGATGTTATTCAGCATTGCCAGTTGGCAGCTGCCAAAACCTCAGTGCATGAGGCAGCCTCACAGTGATTAGAGGAACCTACCCAACAGAAAATAATGCAACAAAGGTATCCCTGGCAAATGAAAAAATAATAAAAAAGTAAATTAGAACGACCACCATCCCATCTGTGGGTTCAGCAGATAGCCCCAAATTTTTAACAGAGCTGTTCATCGCTCTGTAAAATGATCCTGAAATTTAGTACAGAAGCACCTGTTATCTGAGGATAATTGATACTGGGAGAAAAGCCACTTAATTCAAATCCTCTTAAAACATGGACCAGATTTTCATAATAACAAAAAAGATTTGATTGAGATTTACTTAAAGAAAAGAAACTAAAGATTATAAAAATAAGCTTTTTCCTGTTATAGTTAAGAGAGTGAGGTTGTAATTGGAGCTATGCTTTGGTGCTTTCTTAGAATAAAGAGTTAATCATGTCCTGAATGGGTTGCTTGGAAAAATGTTTGCAAAGTAGAATGGCACTGTGCTCTATAGTATTCCATTTTTGTTTAACTTTTATCATGTGATTATAAGGATCATCATTTGAAAAGGTATTTTATTGTGTTTTATTTTACAAAAACCATTCAGAAGCTTCAATGAGTTTTGCAAGGTGTCTCTTAGTTCTTCAATATTCAAGTAATTCTCTTCTGAAGTGTCTGTCTCATCATCATCCTTATTTTGTTTCCAACTTGTAAGTAGACTGATTTGGCCTGCTCCTCCCTTGCCAGTGTCTTTCCATGTGTTTTGGGGAAGGACTTTTGCAACATCCCCTGTGTGGGCTCCGAGAAATTCTACCTCTTTTAAGAGTCTTGAAATCTCATCGTCCAGTGGGTTTCCGTTGCATCTGCATGTCACTGCCGCAGTGGGCAAGGCAGGGCTGGGGAGGGGGCCCTGGTCTCACCACCCAGTGATGTCCAGGAAAGGGACTGGGTGGGGACTGTTTACATAAAGGATAAGGGGCGGCTTCTCCCTGCCCTGGGCTTCCAAAGATGATGGTCTGAGGATCTGGACCGTCCAGTCTATATTTCAGCACACATCCCTGCCCTTAGTTTCAGGTCATGCCATTGTAAAGTAAATACATCCAGCTGTGGCTTTGATACCCAGGTCCAATAAGATTTGGGATCCGTAGCCTTGCTAACAAGTTATAAAATTTCAGAGTCTTGATTACCTTCTCACTTCTCCTTACTTTTTCCTCTTCACACGCGGCAGGCTCTGCCCTCTGCCTGGGGGGTGCGTGTGGGGTCTGGAGACGCCTGTTTGGAGAGGAGCAGCTATGTTCTGTATTCTTCTTCATGAAGACAAGCATGAGGGGTGGGGAGCACAGGTCCCGGGACCCTAGCTCTGATCCTGTCTCTTGCTGGCTGTGTGTCATTAGTAGGTTACCTAACCTCCCTGTGCCAGTTTCCTTGGCTGCCAAGTGGAGGTGGGAGTGGGCCTGCTTTCCAGAGTCGCTGTGAGGATGCAGCCAGCTGATCTTTCAAGGTGCCTGGACCAGGGCCTGGCACATGAAAAGTGCTGTGTTCATGTCGAGTAGTATTTGCAGAGTGGTATTTAAACAGCTGTCGGACCGTCCATAAACACTGTGTTTCATTGCATCAGGAAAAAGACATTGTGCTGTGCATAAAAGACAAACTTGCAGGTTTGTTCTCAGAGCTGTATTGATCCCCACTTCCTCATGATTTTCTTTAAAGAGGAATGTCTGTTTGGAACTGCAAGTGCTTCTGGAGCACAGAGGGTTGTCATGACCTGGTTCTCTGCAATGGGACTTAGATTAAAGGGTATCAGTTAATGCTGGCCAGCCCTTTGCACATTTGTCCAGGTACAGATCAAAGTCCTGGGGAGAGAAGGTCCACCTGCCTCCTGGCCACGGAAAAGTGCATGTTTTAGATTTCCCAGAGTCAAAGCAGATTTCCTCAGGGCTGCAAAGCAATTGCTCATTAGAAACGCTGAGCAAAAAAGGAAAAATTCCTCCAAAGACATGAGCAAATGGAAGTATCACAGGCATGTAGGAATTCCATTTTAGGGAAGCAGACAAATGGAGACCTGTCTGCAAAGCCTCTGCTCTTATTCTGGAGCTGGGATTCCACTGCTGGTCGTAGCAGAGGCATTCCAGGGACTTAGCTGGATCCGAGTGGCTGGAGGAGCGGTTGGCAATAGCTGTCAGATGGACTTTTGTTTTGTGCAGGGTCTCCGTCTCTGTCTCTTTCCCTTTCTGCTCCCCTCTGCCTCTCACGCTGCCCTTCCCCTTTATTCCCCCCACATGGTAGAATGCATTTTTTTATTGTCCACTTCACTGTGAACTAATGATAGACTCGAAAGAAATTGCAAAGCTCACGCTGCGGTTCCCCGCTTTGTGTGCCCCCCGTCCCCCGGGGCTGTGCCACACAGAGCTGGGGGACCTCCTCGGAACCAGGAAGCTGGTTCTGGGGCACGGACATCGGCCAAACGACAGATTTGAGTTGGATCCGAATTTAGGTTTGAAGGGAGATGATCCCTTTCCACAGTGTATGTGAGACCAAGGAGATTTTTGAGGGGAAGGAGTTCCTTTGGAAGAGAGTGTTAATTGAGACGACTGGGGAGCCCCTACTCCACATCCGTGCAGTATTGGGGTGCCCGGTCTGTGACCCCCTTGCAGAGCGGCCTTCCCCGCGTGGCCTGGGGTGGGGGGGGGTGGCGTGTCTGCAGCATCAGTGTGACAGGCAGTGCCAGCCAGCCAGGCGGGCACATGGACCAGAGGTGCCCACACCAGACGGGGCACCCTTCTTTCAGCTACTTCCTATTTTTTCGGGAAATCGGCAGGTATCTGTGGCACCCTGGTGGCCTGTGAGCTTAGGCTGTGTCACGAATGGGGCCCTAGAAGCTGTCCCATCCAGCCTGGCAGGGCCCGGGCGAGCAGCTGGCCCTGCGTCCCTGTGCCTGCTCTGGGGGTGCAGGTCCTGGGTGGGATGGGGGGACCCGGTGCCCTGTGCAGACCCACAGCGGAACTGTCGGGCTGTGGCCATCCCCGATAGGGGTGGGGATGTGTCTGCTTCACAGGCCACTGGGCGCCCCCCAGGGCGGGCCTCGGCCCTCCCAGCAGGGGCCCCTCACTTCCTGGGCAGCTGCTAACCTCGCAGCTTTGGCAAAGAGAAGGACGGGCTCTGAGCCTTCTCCTCCAGCCGGCACTCTGCAGCCCGGCACTGCTTTCACTGCTGCTGTCTGCAGCTAGCTTCTATACGGCCCACACAGAACGGAAACAAACACCCATGCACAGATGAGCAGCGGTTTTCCATTTTCAGTATGGATAAGACATTTGCTTTCATTCACACCTAAACTGTTCGTCCAAATACTTGCTGAGCGCCTCTTCTTTGCCAGGCACTGGGCTGCACCGAACACAACAGGCAATATCCCTTGCATCATGGAGCGTATGTTCCAGTGGGGGAAGATAAAAAAAATGAATCAAAATAACCAAGTAAATATGCAGTGTAATGGCACATGATGAGTAGGTTAAAGAAAGAAAGTCAGGGAAGAGGGATGGTGAATTAGTCACAGTTCCCAGAGAAGCAGAGTCAGTAGGACACATGAGGACATGTGTGTATGTGCTTCTCCGTGTGTATTATATGTGTGTGTGCGTACACATGTGTGCAGGCATATGGTCGTATATGTCTAGGTGTGCATGTGTGCATAGACCTATTCGCGTGTGTGTGGGTGTGTACATGTATGTGTGTGCATAATGTGATACGTGTGCATATGTATTAATATGTGAGTAAATGTGTGTATGTGCATGTGTAAGGGTATGTGTGTGTCTGTGTATGGAATAGGTATGCGTTAAGAGATCCATTATAAGGAATTGTTCATGTGACTTGGGGACGGGCAATTCCAGACTCCATAGGGCAGCCACATGCTGGGAGCTGATAAACGTGATGCCGAAGTCCTTAGTCAGAATTCTCCAGGGGGAAGCTGGCTGGCTGGAAATTCCAGCAAGAACCACTGCTAAACTGAATCCAAATTCCTCATCTGACCTCGGAAATCCTCAGTTCTGGCTTTTAATTCCCCTCAGAACCACTTTGCTGAGGGCAGTGTCCTCTGTCAATTGCAGATGCAGTCACCTGACTTTACCATGCACAGCCCGCTTCTGACAAACTCTCTCAGGCCCGCGCAGGCCAGTGCTGGGAAGGACAGCTGGGTGCCGCCACCTGGCCAAGTTGACCCTCACAGATGGAGAGTGTGTTTGAGTAAGGGGCTGGCCGAGGCAGGCCTTGCTGAGGGGGTGGCACAAAAGTGCCCTTGCCTGGGAGCTGCAAGTGCAAAGGCCCTGAGGCAGGTGCTTGCTGGCGTGCTTGGGGAACAACAAGGCGGCCAGCTTAGCTGAGCAGAGTGGGGTGGGGAGTGTAGGGGTGGCGGGCAGAGAGGGGCTGGGTGCCCCGTCACGCAGGACCAGTGGGCAGTTGTGCGGACTTGACACCTGCATGAGATGGGAGCCGTGGCAAGTTTGGGGAGCGGCAGGACCAGAATTTCATTTATTGCCATGAGCCAGGGGAGAGAGGATGGTAACTCGGACCAGCACCGGAGCTGCAGAGGCTTCATGAGTGCTTAAAATTCTGAATTTCTGCCGAAGCCCGAATGGGTGGCATCTGTGGGCATCTTTAGGTGAAGGAGGAACAGAGTCAAACGTGAGTCCAGGACTTTGGAGGTGCCAATATCTATGATGGGAAGACTGTGGGAGAAGCAGGTGTTTCCTTTCTAATATCATCTTTAATTTTTTAAATGTGTTTTTAGAAGGAAAAAATATATACAGTGGGTAAATAGCTCAGGAAGTTATGGGCAAATGTGGCAAAAATAGTGGAGTTTGGACGAGGTGCCCTGAATTTGGGGGGGGGGGGCACTCTTTCATTCCAGTAGGTACGGAAGCTCCTGGAAACCACATCTTTCCAGCGGCTACCACCACAGCTGCTGGTCAGACCATGAAAGCATCCGCCTGGGCTGCATAAGGCCAGGGAACTGAGGCCCACTGCAGCTACTCCGCTACCGGGGAATTCACGTGGGAACTTTGGGGGACCTTGAGAGAGCTCTCCTGACTCTGAATTTCAAAGAGATTCTCCAGTGTCGCCCTATGATACTTGGAGGCAGCCTGAACTTCTTGGGAAGCTGTTGAAGGCCCACACTGCATGTGGACATTTGGCAGAGGCCTCCCTTGCAAGGTCGCTTTCACAAATGATAACTCTCTCCCATGTGCAGAAAGAAGCAAGCCTGGATCATGCTTGCAATTTCTTGAATTTAATCCAAAGGTAACCCCCGTTTTACGATCAGCTTGTTTCCCGTTACTCAAAACACAGAGTGTTGAAGATTGAATCTTTGTTTCCCATAGTTATAAGGTTATCTTGTAAACTTATTTTAGGAAATAAAGTAAAATATAGTAGTTACCAACATAAATGGAAAATACGTACACAGGTATGTTTTGCAAATTTGTCTATTGGTTCCGTGGGCCTAGGCCCCTGTTTCATGTATTCCCTGAGGGTTCCCAGCTTGGCACCTGGCTCACCATGAAGTAAAGGCCGGGGAAACGGGAGTGGAATGAGTGCAAAATCACATCTTCATGAGAAGCCCACATCGCAAATGTTCCTTTCCATGGATCTCTTTCATTCATTCGTGACTAGCTGAAGTCTGTCAAAATAAAAGATTAATATTCCTTATAGCAAGCATAGGCATACTCACTATTCTGAGGACTTTTAAAACACACTGAACTCTGGGGTCATCGGTCCTGAATCTTCCATCGCCACTGAAAGTGCCTGAGCGCAACCGAGGGACTGCGGCTGGGCAGTCCCTTCCCCAGGTGACTGCTCCTCAAGGCCCGGCTTCAGGCTGAGTCTGCACAATCAATGCCCAGGCTGGACTGAAGGTTTCTTTGCAGAGTTGCAGTTCTTAGGTAGGCTGACGGGGGTTCCACCACTGAGGAGGGGTCAAGAAGCAGCTGAAATTGGTACCTGAAGAAGCAAGGATGGTGCTCATTCGTCCTGTCCAGCTTAAAACAAGCTTGGGCAATTGAAATCCATAATTTGTAGAAATGGAAGGGATTTGTTCTCAACTTGTAACTAATTCAGGAACCTGCAACCCAGTAATTGGAATTGGATGCCAGGAGAGCCAGAAGAATCCTTCTGAATGACTAGGAGATTATAGATGCTGCTACCCTGTGTTTAGGAGTAATAGACATCTCCGTGTCACAACATGAGGAAGGGCGATGGCTCGCACAGGGCCTGGGGAGAGGCATTGGGGCCCGGGGAGTGTTTGTTGGTGGGTGCCATCCTGGACCTTGTAGATTGTTAATGCAGCGTCCTTAGTCTGCACCCCGTACATGCCAGGAGCACCCCGTACCCAACTCTGACAACCACACGTCACCAAGCTATGCCGAGGGTCCTCTCGAGGACACAATCCCCCCAGCTGACAACCCCTGTACTTTTAGTGAGATAGATTCATACGCCACACAAATCCATCCGAAGTATACAATCAGTGGCTCACAGTATCATCACGTAGTTGGGTGTTCGTCACCGCGATCATTTTTAGAATGTTTGTTATACCAGAAACAGAAAGAAAAAGAAAAAGAAACCCCCCAAATCCCGTACCCTTTACCCCTCCCTCTTGTTGACCACTAGTATTGCACTGAACCCAATTTTAAGTCTTATACTAGAGGTAGG
>PVIY010046295.1:0-18555 GCA_004026745.1 Myrmecophaga tridactyla | reverse complement strand
AATGTACAAATTTTAAAAATGTTTTTGCATGAGGAAGAACAAAGGAATGTCATTATTGCAGGGTAGTGAAAATAGACGGTAATTAATATTTTAAAACGTCACCTTATGTGTGAGACTAAAGCAAAAAATGTTACAAAATTTATATTTAGACTAGTGCACTTCCTAATATAACTTATGTAGATAGTTTGATTGAATGCCGTAAGTACTTGGAATCTCAGGTAGGACATGAGATTTTGTTGGTTTGTCCAGAGTGATGCCCCGATGAATCCCAGAGTGATTCAATCAGTGAGTGGAAAAGTATTTCCAAAGCCCCCTTCGGAGAATGGGGAGAATGGGGAGAAATTCAACTTCCCCAAGTTGAATTCTTGATATTCTCACAAGCAGTGGGGACAACCAAAGCTATAGGCTGAGCCCCCTGTCTTGGGGGTTGTTCATATGAAACTTAACCCTACAAAGGATAGGTCAAGTCTACTTAAAATTTAGGCCTAAGAGTCACCTCCAAGAGAGCCTCTTTTGTTGCTCAGATGTGGCCTCTCTCTCCAGCCAACACAACGAGCAGTCTCACCACCCTCCCCCTCTCTGCGTGGGACATGACTCCTGGAATGAGCTGAGATTCAGCATCAAGGGATTGAGAAAAACCCTAGAATGAGCTGAGACTTAACATCAAGGGATTGAGTGAAATGAGACTAAGTGTCAATGGCTGAGAGATTCCAAACAAAGTCGAGAGGTTATCCTGGAGGTTATTCTTATGCATTAAGTAGATATCACCTTGTTGTTCAAGATGTAGTGGAGAGGCTGGAGGGAACTGCCTGAAAATGTAGAGCTGTGTTCCAGTAGCCATGTTTCTTGAGGATGATTGAACAAGGATATAGCTTTCACAATGTGACTGTGTGATTGTGAAAACCTTGTGTCTGATGATCCTTTTATCTACCATATCAATAGACGAGTAGAACATATGGAATAAAAATAAATAATAGGGGGAAGAAATGTTAAAATAAATTTAGTTTGAAATGCTAGTGATAAATGAAAGCGAGGGGTAAAGGGTATGGTATGTATAATCTTTTTTTTCAGTTGTTTTCTTTTTCTGTTGTCTTTTTATTTCTTTTCTAAATCGATGCATATGCAACTATGTGATATTAAGAATTACTGATTATATATGTAGAATGGAATGATATGTTAATGTTTGTTTAATTTTTTTAAATTAATAAATAAAAATATAAATAAATCTTTTTGCCAGGTTAAGGAGGAACATTTTTTTAAACTTCTAAGGATATTGCAAAAAAACAGCAATATCTTAAAAATATCAGTGTTCTTTTAAGCAAATAAACCATCTGTCTTCCTCAGAGGTGGGAAGAAAACAAAGGACTTTGATGAAAGCACTCTTTGCATAATAAATATTAAAAAAAATAAGACTATAAGATTGAAGAATAAATATTAAATGAAGTTTTTGAGTCCATATATAATCATGCAATATTTGTTTGTATTTGTGTATGTATATATATAACAGCATAAAATACATTTATGGCTGTGAGATGCAAATTGAAAAAGAAAGGAAGCACTGAACTAAAGAGATGAGTTTATTGGTAAATAGATAAAATCAATGCCTATCCAAATCTCTTCCTTGTAAATATTATGTAAATTAAATGAAAAAAATTATGAAAGCAATACAGCCAGCTGGATCCCCAACTTAGAAATGAGTCAACTACCAAGTTTCTTTGAATAACTGGTGATTTGAAGTTTTTTCAAAGGAACTGTTATAAAGCAATTTTTTTAGGTTCCCAATTAGTTCACAAAACCCAACTCAAACAAGGTAGCTTCATCATAGTGCTGTTACTAGGAACTTAAATTTATTATTTCTTATTTATATACTTGAGTTCAATATATCTCCAAAGACATTTTCCCCTCACCCCCACCTTGGTCCCAATCAAGACACACCTCACAAGGCAGGCAAACATCCACAGTAGAGGGAAAAGATCAGAGGTTCTAAAAGCTTAATATGAGGAAGAATATGGGGTTCTCCCATATGCCCCAAATCTGCCTCTCACCCACCTCCCATCCCAGTTCTGGTACAGGAACAAAGATAAGAAAGATACTCACCAACAGTGTTAGTTTGTTTTTTTTTTTACATTTATCACTCTTTAGGAGAACCTACTAAAAAAGAACAATGATTCACTGCACCTTTTTCCAGACACCAGCCCCCACACTGAACTACAATTAAAAAAAAACTGGCTTTAATGTTGATAATTTGCTACTGATAAAATGAATAGCTATTTTCATCACTACTTTTCTCATAAAACTGTTTAAATATAAAAATTCTACTAGCAACAAGTTTCTTTGCATCAAAGGAGACATGCCAGTGCGTAGAGAAGTATGACCTAAAGTATCATATTAAATTCAGGAACTGGAAGTCTCAACTCTGCTCTTATCAATTTCATCATGGTCCAGGGAAATTATTAAGAGCTACTGTGAAGAGTACACATTAATTGAAGGCTTACTACAAGTTGAGCTGAAGAAGCCCTTCAAATACTATATTAACTCACAGCATTATTCACTTAGGTAGAACAAAAACTGCCATTCCTAACAGGATTTAGCTAACATGGCACAAATCTTAATCAAGGTACTAAATTTGCAGGTGAACCTTACTGATGCCAAGTGAGAACAAGGTTTTTAGGACAATGCTGATCGAGTAAATCTTTGGTGTTTTTTTTTTTTTTTTTTTTTTTGGCTATGCCAGCTGCTACTCACTGGCATAGCTCAGGAGCCCCCAAGAAACCAGGGAAAGGAAAAGGGGCTGTAGGAAGGGTCCTCCATGCAGCCTAAGCTTAAGAGTCAGCACAACCAGCTTACTCTTTAATCATAACTTAATCACATGGTCTCTGGTTTAGCTATCAAGTAGGCACAACAGTTTCAATCCATATAAAGGGCCCTCAAGTCCTGAATAAAGACTTGGGCAAATCTCAGGGAGATCCATTTGCCATAGGTACAACTTGGGCCTCTGTAACCAGCAGCCTAGGCCCTCCAAACAGTAGAAATACTGATTTATAGTTAACAGATGCCGAATATTTCTAGTTTTACCTCTTGCTTTTATGTACCAGAACACATTTGGGAGGTTTTAAGTAAGAAAAGAGTCAGAAATCATTTCAGCATATACTTTTCAGGTTCTGCCAGACATCCTTTTATTACATCAGAAAAGCAACACTAGGCACTAGATCTTGTAAAATATGCTCTGAACAACTCTAAACTCTCTGAAATTAAAAATGCATAACCACATCTGTAAGGATTTTAATGAACAAAAAAGTTAAATACAAACTTTCATATGCAAAATAGATAATTGTATAACTGGTAACCTCAGAGCCAAGTATTAAATCTTCATCCACAAATTTCAGTGAGGGGTGGAGTGGGGGAATGTTAATCCTAATAAGTACAAAACTTAATTTTGACTTCATATAGAAAAAAAACCTTTTAGAGGAAAAATAGCTTTAACATGAATAGTATCTGTTGAAACAAACAGCTCAGGCCAGCCCTTACAATTCTGAGGTTTATACTCAATCAGATCTGGGATGAAAATGAAGATGTGGGGTTTACAAATCCAGTTTCAAGAGTAAGTCACATAACCTCACTTCCAGAAAGGGAAGTCTCTTTAAGATGGCCTCATGGTATTCTTCTGAAAACACCTGGATAGCCAGAGTTTCTTGGCCATAGTTCCACATTTCCACAGTACCATGCCAAAGCTGTAGTGTCAGGTTTCCTCTGAAAGGTACTCAGAGCCCCATCACACAAGCATTTCCCTTGGCATTTTCAAGCCTCAGAAAGAAAAAAAAAAAAAGACCTCCAGCTTCAAGTTGGCAGTTGCAGCTCCAGCGTTAGTTAGAGAAGTTAATGAACATCTCCTTTCTCCTATCACTGATCACCTTCTAGATCTTCAGCAGGGAGTGGCAGCTTGATTAACATTCCTTTCAGAAATAAATAGTTCAAACAAGTAATTTAGAGTTTCTGTAAAAGACCAGGGGGAAATGGCCACCGCCCATTTATGTCTGCAAATGAGTAAGTAAATGAATACATATGAACAAACACATAGAGAAATCAATTCATAGAATAAATCCTGAATTTCCCACATTCATAGGGAAAACAATTAAAAAAACAAACAAACAAGTATAACTAGCATTTGTTCTTATGTGGGTTGAATAGTCCAGGGCTCTGAGCAGGCACAGCCCTTACAAACAGGGTTGCAAGCACCCCTGTGCACACCAAGTCAGGACTGGGGTGCAGTCAGAGGCCTTCATGCACATTTGACAGCTCAGTACCTGAAAGAGAACAGAGGTGATGCAGGGACTTTTTAACCCACAATGCATGAGGTATATGAACTGTCCGTGAAAGAACCACCAGCAGCTAAGGGAACAGGCAGGGCATTCTCACAGCAACTGCTGATGAAGGATTTCCCACACCATCTTCTTCCGGAAGAGAGGCATCTGGTGCTGCAAAGAATCCCACAAATAACATGCATTACACAGTAACATGAACATTGTCACAATCTTTAGGTATAATGATGTAAATAAAGTAGGATATGTATTATTTACGGAACTTTGACTTTTTCTTTTTTTGCTCATGGCACCTACTTACAAGGCCATGAAAAAAGGAGATGTATAATGTTTATAATTACATTGTATGTACCAAGCTTTTCACATGTTAAGGAAAATAAAGGCAGAATGTGGAATAATTATTCAATGTAGTACAATGACAACTTCATAATAAAAATATTTACCAAAAATGGAACTATGCAGGTAATGGAACAATATGTAACTTTCCCCCTTCTAAGGTTTTCAAAACATTCTAAAATAATCATATTCTGCCTTTTTTTTTTTTTCACATGGGCAGGCACCAGGAATTGAACCTGAGTCTCTGGCATGGCAGGTGAGAACTCTGCCACTGAGCCACAGTGGCCTGCCCCATATTCTGCTTTTATATATAAAAAACACGAACTTCATTTAAAGGAAAAAAAAAAACAATTACATCCACAAACTTCCTTCTGCTTTACCACATGAATATTATCAATTCTATTCAAACAGCAACTTCTCCCCTTGAAATCTCATTTCATTTGGTTCCAAGAACAACCAATTACTTGCTATATAGTAGCATCAAAGAATAAGATGTTTTACATAAAACATTATACATACTGTTTAATTGACAATCACTATATGTGCCAATTCTCAAACGAGCGATACAACTCCACAAAACAACTCTAAAGTTTCCTGTAATTCAAATAGTCCTCTTTTTGATGAATCAATTCCACATCCTTGAGATACTCCTGGTGTAGCCTTGTGAATAGCTGGATGTACCACTTTACTATAAACTAGTAACTTCCTATGTGGGGGGACTAAAAAGTCCTAACACATGGACATTCTTCAATTGTTTTAAATAGCTCAGAATATCTACTAAAAAATCATACACTTATTCTTGGTAAGACTGCTGACATTAACCAATAATAACAAATACATTTTCTTTTTACTTTAGACTAGAATTGAGTGAATTTAGCATGGGAACCCTAATTATTTCATGGTGCTCAAAAAACTTGGACTAGAGTTATTAGCCTACAACTAAAAAAACACAACATTTTATTTGGTAGACAACACATATGAAAATATGAAGTCTACTGAAGAAAATTATCTTTTAAGGGGAGTTGTCTTTGATGTTTAAAAAAAGTTAAGAATCCTCTTTTATAAATAAAAAATGCTCAGGAATTTTTAAGATATTTGAATTTCCCCCTCAAATGCAGAGCCAAAAATAACCAAAACAGAAAGGAAGAGCAGCATTCATTGTTACATCTTAGAACTATGGCTAAATCCTGGCTAGGCCTGATTTTTTTCTTTGCTATTACAATTCAGACATGCCTCCTTCTTTGGATAAAAATATCAGTAATACACAGCAACCTGTGAACACGAGGTGGAGTATAGATATGAATTGTTCCACTAGTCACCAAAGACAATGATAAATCTGAGAGCAGATGTGTCTTCACTCACCTGAGTAAATGTAATAGGTTTGTCCCTAGAGATATAATCTGCATATTTACAAGTAAACATTCCACAATCACTCCCATTCAACTGTTGAGGAATCTCCTAAAATTAAAAAAGAAAAGAAAAGAAAAGATCATTAAATATAAAGTCCCTTGGCTTGTTCTAAATATCACTTTGGATTAACAATACTACAAAAGTAAATGTTAAATCTGGTATTACATAAACATACAACTATAAAATTAGTCTTAGTTATGTGGCATAAAAACCCTAACTATTCTTCCTGTAAATGGCCTGATATTCTCTGAAAATGGTTTGTTATTCACTTGACCCAGAAAACCCTACAAAATCATGCAAATCAAGAGGTTCAAATCTTCATGTTCACTTTAAGAACACTTGAGAAGCTGGCTCAGGCCATCAAGGGTATACATATTTGAAAAGCCACCAATGTCACTTTATAGAAGCAATGCATGGCATTCCATTATTACAATGGTGGTGCTGGCAGGTGTGCCCAGGCCATGCAGTGGGGCTAGACACAGGGTCAGTGGCCCAAAAAGAGTGAATTCTTGTTGCACATGCTTAAAAATGCAGAGACTAATGCTGAGCTTAAGAGTTTAGATGTAGATTCTCTGGTCATTGAGCACATCCAAGTGAACAAGCCCCTAAAATGTGCTGCGGGACTTAGAGAGCTTGTAGTCGATCAATCCATATATGAGCTCCCCTTGCCACACTGAGATAATCCTTACTGAGTAAGAACAAATTGTTCCTAAACCAGAAGAGGAGGTTGCAAGGGCAGGCACCGAGAAATGAACTCAGGTGTCTGGCTTGGCAGGCGAGAAATCTGCTGCTGAACCACCATTGCACTGCCCAACAGCTCAATTTTTATTCAAAGAAATACAGATTATTTTTTAAAAAAAGAGGATTACTGGAACATGCATACCACCCATACATATGCCATGGTTGGGGACTGAATCATATCTTCCACAAACATGTTCAGAGCCCAATTTCTGATCCAGAAGCTATGAACCCATTTGTAAACAGGATCTTTGAAGATATTAAGATGTGTGCAAACTGAATGAATGTGGGCCTTAATCCAATTTGGGTGAAAACTTTATGAGCAAGGAAACTGGACAGAGAGATGCTACGCAGAACAGTCAGAAGCTGGAAGTCAATGGAACCCGGAAGAGATAGAAAATGCCGCCATGTGACAGAAAAGCCAGGAAATCCCAAAGATTCTCCAGTAGCCAGAAGATACCAACCCGGAAGGAAGCAAGCCTTCTAGCCTCTGAAACCATGAACAAAAAAATTCCTGTTGTTAAGCTGGTATTTAGCAGAAGGAAATTAATGTAATTTTTGTGGGGTGCTGCTATTGCAAATGCCTAAAAATGTGTAAATGGTTTTGGAATTGGGTAGTGGGTAGAGGCTGGAAGAACTGTGAACTGCTAGAAGCGCAGACTACTTTGAAGAAACTGTTGGTAAAAATATGAACATTAAAGGTACTTTCAATTAGGCCTTTGAAGGAAATAATAAATGTGCTGTTAGAGACTGGAAGGTGATCCTTGTTACAAAGTGGTAGAGTGCTTGTAAAATTGTGTTCTGATGTTAGGTTGAAAGTGGAACTTAAAAGCAATGAATTTGGATATTCACCTGAGGAATTTTCCAAGCTAAGTATAAAAGGTGCAACGTAGTTTCTCCTTGCAGTTTACAGTAAAATGTGAGAGGAGAGAACTCTTAAGCACAAAGAAACCAGAAAATAATGGTTTGGGAAATTCTGAGCCTATCCAAGTGGTGTTCTTTGAGACTAGGGCCAGAAGTGGCTCCATCCTGGACCTCCTAGAGCTGTTGGGACATGAGTCCCTACATGCCAGGCCCAGAGGACAAAGCATCAAACCACAGACAACTGCCAGACCTTGAAATCTAAGACAGTTTGCCCTACTGGGTTTCAGATTTATTTGGGATTATTAATTTCTCCCTTCTGAAATAGGAATGTCTGTCTATGACACCACGTATTCTGGAAACAGATAATTTGTTTTCTGGGTTTCACAGGCCCATCCATAGACAGGGGTTGTGCCCCAGGTCTGACTACACTCATAATAGATTTTGATGAGTTTGTACTTAGCATTGTTAAAGAATGAAATGACTTTAGGCTTTTGCGATGTTGTGATGTATTTTATATGTGGGAAGAACATGTCTTTTTGGAGCCCAGAAGACAGACTGTTAAAGATAATCATGACCCCCACAAAAGGCATGTTTGGGTCCCAATTCTAGCCCTCTAGGTGTGAACTATTTGTAAATAGGGCCTGTGAAGATGTTATAAATTAAGTGTGCTCAAACTGAAAGAGGATGGGCCTTAATTCAAAATGGTGGAAGTCCTTATAAGCAAAGGAAACTGGATACAAAAAACCATGGGGAGCAGCCAGAAACTAGAAATCAGTGGAACCCAAAAGATGCTGCCAAGTCCCCTTTGGGGAATGGTGAGAACAGGGGAAAATTCAACTTCCCCAAGTTGAATTCTTGATATTCTCACAAGCAGTGGGGATAACCAAAGCTATAGGCTGAGCCCCTAATCTTGGGGTTTGTTCATATGAAGCTTAACCCCACAAAGGATAGGTCAAGTCTACTTAAAATTAGGCCTAAGAGTCACCCCCCAGAGAACCTCTTTTGTTGCTCAGATGTGGCCTCTCTTTCCAGCCAACACAACAAGCAAACTCACCACCCTCCATCTGTGTACATGGGACATGACTCCCAGGGGTGTGGACCTTCCTGGCAATGTGGGACAGAAATCCTAGAATGAACTGAGACTCAGCATCAAGGGATGGAGAAAACCTTTTCGACCAAAAAGGGGAAAGAGTGAAATGAGACAAAATAAAGTGTCATTGGCTGAGAGATTTCAAACAGAGTCGAGAAATTATCCTGGAGGTTATTACACATTAAATAGATATCACCTGGTTATTCAAGATGTAATGGAGAGGCTGGAGGGAACTGCCTGAAAATGCAGAGCTATGTTCCAGTAGCCATGTTCTTGAAGATGACTGTATAACGACAGAGCTTTCACAATGTGACTGTGTGATTGTGAAAATCTTGTGTCTGATGCAGATAAGTAAAACATATAGAATAAAAATAAATAATAGGGAGAACAAATGTTAAAATAAAAGAAAGGGAGGGGTAAGGGGTATGGTATGTATGAACTTTTTTCTGTTTTCTTCTTATTTCTTTTCCTGAGTAGATACAAATATTCCAAGAAATGATCATGATGATGAATATGTAACTATGCGATGATACTGTGAATTACTGATTATATATGTAGAACGGAATGATCAAAAGTTAAGAATGTTTGGTGTTTTTTTGGTATTTAAAAAAAAAAAGATGCTGCCATATTTGTTGCCATAGGACAGAAAAACAAGGAAGCCCAAATATTGCCTGCCAGCCAGAAGAAACCAACCCCAGGACAAAGTTTCAGGAGTTTCTAATACCTGAAACTGTGAGCCAATAAATTCCTGTTGTTAAGCCAACCCACTGTATGGTACTTGTTTTAGCAGCTAGGAAACTAATATAGATAGGGAGCGCATAGTTCTTCATTATTACATTTCCCATGCCAGAATACAGTAGTGTTTCTAAAAGACTCTTCTCATAGCTATGCTCTCCTCAGAAAATTTCAAAATTGAAACTTTTAATTATTTAACTTAAAAATGAAAATGCTTTTTGGATAAATATAGTTATACTATTATATATAGATTAGGGCAAAACTTAATTCATGCAGCTGACTTTAAAGGGATTCAAAGATAGATGCATTTTCAAATCTTGAATGAGATTCAAATCTGGCAAGACAGAAAGCACATTCACAAATGAACCATTGGCATAGGACCCTTAAGACCTAAATAAAAAAAGTCCAAATAAATTTTAGACAAGAACTTTGAACTTTTATTAGAGCCAATCAAGAAAAGTGACTTGAATCTACTAGGGACCTTTTTTTTTTCAATTTTATGAGATAGGTGTTAGCAGATAGTTAACATTACATTTGTAGGAAGAAGATAAAGACTAAGAAGCAACATCATGGTTAAATTGATTGCTAAAGATTTGCAAGGTAGGCTGTTCTTATGATGTCTAGTTTAGGAGAATGCATGCCAAAGGCGGCATGTGAGCGAGGGGATGAAGGAAGCCAAGTCTGAATAACATGACAGTCGGTAAATCCAATAAAGAATTTCAAATATAGTCAGTTGACCTTCACTTACATGTGGCTTCATGCTGTAGTGGGTCCACTCTAAAAGATTCAGATCTGTATTTCTTTTGGTCTTACTTTCATCTTGTAAATACTGACTAAAAAAACGATAAAGAAGGAATATATCAATAAATCCCCATGAAGACTTATCAATGATAATAAAAGATGTTGTAAGGCTTAACAGATATGCCTGCCTCAAATCCATCTGTTAGCTTTTTAAAAATATGATTGCCTTTTTGGTTTTTTAATTTAATTTTGCAGTTGTTTCGGCTTAAAAAATTGTACATGCTTGTTTCAAAGCATCAAAATATAAAAAAATAACATAAAAAGAAAAAGACCCCTCTAACAACGACTCCAGAAGTAATGACTCATAAAAGTTTGCTGTGCACTCTTCTAGTTCTCCACTGCACCCCCATACACACAACAATAGGCAAATATTTTATTTTTAAAAATGAGCTCATTCTTTATTCTTCATTTTGCAACCTGCTTCTTCTCACTTAAAAATAGATATGAAACAAGACAACTGACCTTGGGTCTTTAAAAAAAAAGCCACTGCCATGAAAAACAAAAAAAGCCAGAAAGAATGTTCTAAATTAAAGGAGAATAAGAAAGATTAAATGCAATGTGTGAACACTGAGTAATTCCTGGATTAGAATAAAAACAACAAAAGGTATTTGGGAACTGAGAAAACTGAAATATGGATTGTAAAGTGCATAATATTACTGAAAATTAATTTTCTTAAAGGTGGTAACACCACTGGGGTTATGAAGGAGAATGTCTCTATTCTTAGGAGATATATATATTCTGATGTACTAAGAGTGATTGATTTTATCCAAATCTCTAAAAGGTTATCAAATTTAACAACCCAAGCATCTGAGCTCTCCTCCTAACCTGCATGTAAGATAGGAGAGTTTTAGACTAGGGCATGTACTCTCAATCGGGATAACACTGCCCCCAAGGGGGTAAAAAAAGGTTCCAGGGGGATCCAGGAACATGGATAACCAATAGTTTGTAGTCCTTCAAAATTCAACCCCACCCAATAAAATCTTATTCCTTATTATTTAATTACTCTTGCTAGGAGAAATTCAATTTAATTTAATTTTCTTCTTCGGGGATGATAATATAAAAAAGGTTGAGAAACTCTGGACTACAGGTATCAGGAAAGGGGGTGGGCCTCAGATACAGAAGTTAAACCTTTCATATTTAAAAAGTAAAGAAAAAAATATGATTATTGTGAAAGTTTAATCTTTTCAAAAAATCCTGTTAAAAGCAGCATACAAAATTGTACTGTATGGTCCCAATGAGAATATTGCCATGCATGTGATGATGTGTGCACATTTTATACACATCTTTCTTTCACAGAAAAGAGTAGAAAAAAATAACCACTTTATCAACAATTTGGAGCATCAAGAGTTTTAAAATATCTTCTCTGTACTTTTTATTCAAAGTAATTATCCAAAAATAAAACAATATTGGGGGGAAGAAAAGAGAGTTGAACTAATTTTTGGAAATAATTATTCTTCACAAGATTCATTTAACAAGTTCACATATTCCTACTAAAGTTAAAAACAGGAATCTGCTTCTGCTTCCTGTGAGTGGAAGAGGTTCAAAATCGACTCTGTTACTGTTATGCTTCCTTACTAACAAATTCATGTCACCACTTCACAGGATTAGTAAGTGGCTATGCCTACAGGTTTCTGGCAATTACTATTATAAATACTTGTCTAAAAACTATACACTCTAATTCAAAAATTACCCCTGGGTTCTATGAGATAGACCCAACCAGCATGGAAAGCAGAGACATAAGTGGGCTTAAGAATTTAGAGGCCTAATACTCCCCAGATAACAAGTTCTTTAGAATTTTCAGAATGATGTTATCAATTTCAAAGAAATCTAATTCAAATCAAAGAATTTTACATTTTACATTATAATATCTGACAAACTCACTTTCAATAAAGCCACCAAACAAGACTTCTCAGTTGAGATAAGGAATTAGGTTAATTTTAGACATTAAGATGGATTCAAGTTGATTCGTCAATGACTGGAAAAACAGCCTTAACTATACATAATAGGCTACCATCCACGAGACTTTCCTAAGATTAGACAGAAGAAAGATCCCCTAACAAGGACATAATGTGGCAACAGTGAAGTTTTTCAGCATTTACTTACAGAAGAATCTCACAGATTCTGTGGCCCTTTTGTCCCATAGAGTCCAGATATTTAAGACACTTTTTTCTTAGGTCTATCACCTATAATAGAAAAGTACAACATCCAGAAACTTTTTTAACTATAATAGTAGTTAAAATTTCATTTCTCAAATGAAAAGTGCCTTTAAAAGATATCAATATATATACATCAACATAATGGATTTCTGAGATACATTTTTAATTTTCAACAAATATCACAGATGATAAGAGTTTTTCACTTGTATAAAATTGTATATTTCTATCCCTAGAGAAAGGCCTGGAAACTTATTCACCAAAATATCAGTGCTCCTCTCAAAGTGATGGGATTTTTTTTCCTTCTCATTTGTAATATTACTTTTCTACAATAAACTGTACCATCTTGTAAACAAAACTAGATAGATAATCTATGTTTGTACTAAAACTCTTTTCTGCTAAGAACGAAAGCTCCTCAAGCACAGGGATTATATTTTCCAGGTTTCTAAGTTGTTCAAGTAAGAAGGGACTCTTCAGAACATGTTTTTAACAAATACTTTTGGCCTGCTACAAAAGAGTACTCATCATTATTTAGGAAAATAGTTTGTATCCAAATTCCAATAATTAATTCTCTCAACTCACCACCAGGCTCCAATGTACCTTCCGATGAATAGGCACCAGAATAAGCTCCTGTTCAAAGATATTTACCCCTTTGGTCCATCTTTTCACTGCTTGGTAACCTCCAGACCTTAATTTAGGATAGAAGAAAGTACTAAATGCATGAAGTGCTGGATAGCCTTGCTTTTTATTTCTTTCCACTAGTAGATTCATGTAAAAATTAATGACCTGTATAGAGAAAGAAAGTAGATGAGAGGTTACCAGGGGCTGGGGAAAAGGAAGAAAAGGGAGTTATTGCTTAATTGGAACAGTTTGGGGTGATAAAAAAAAGTTTTAGAAATGGATAGGTTAAAAAAAAGATGAAGAAATGGAAAGGTAAGAAAGAAATGGATAAAAGAACTGTGTACGACAGAAGATGGGGAATAAAAAGAACAATCAGTAAAAGTGGGGGGGATTAAGAAGGAATAAAACATACTTTTTGAGTAAACACTTAAAGTCAAGAGGGGGGGTTCCAAGCAGAAAGTATGTGCAATACAAAAAAGGTATATGTAACTTATCTATCATGCAGAAAAATATGCATAATATTAACTAGAAGGATATACCAAACCTTAATATTTTATTTTTGAGTGCTGTTATTTTTGAATGATGATTTTTTTTTACTTTTACTGTATTTTCCAAATTTTCTATAATAAACATATTACTTTACAATGTGAAACAAAAGGTGCTAGCATTTATAGGTTTATACTCATGGGGAAAGGCAAAGGGAAAAACTACATGGACTAAGCTGTTGGGGAAAGGACCATCTGGAAAAAACACAAGCACTAAGATAGCTAGTTAGCCTTTACTAAATATGTAAGGACAGAATATGACAAATTAGGCATATTTCTGCAATTATCATTCAAATGAAATAAAGACAAGGAGAGATCTGTACATACAGTGATCAACATCTCCCTTTGTTATTTAAAAAGTAAAATGGCTCCTATAGGAATTCATCTAAAAGAAAGTACCATTTGCTGCTTCTTTTCATTCATCAGCTACATCCAGGGTTTATAAAAATTTTATTGAAAACTAATAAATAAAGTGGTAGATGAAAACAAGCACAGATGCAGAGGAAAAATATTATAAGGAAAGTCAGCAATCAGAATTAAACATCTTTTTTGGGTTTAAGATGTTTTTTGTTGCAAATAAAACTAAAAGTTGCTTTACCCTTGTAACTGGGTAAAGGTACCTTTGTTTACAGATAGTAGATGGTTAAATACCATGAGAGTGAGGGCGGGAAAAAGACAACTCACTTCATCATTGAGCCAGTGATAATTCTTCAAGGTCTGGATATCGCTGCGAGTGATTCGCAATTTGAAAGCACTACTTAGGATCTCATCCTGTGGGCCATGGCCTAGGGCATTACTGATTTCTTTTTCCATGTCCTGAATTACAAAATCCAGAGGTTGCTATTTTAATATAATATAAGAGAACCATATCAGATACTGAAAGCCTGAGACTGAAAAAACCTTTATGACTGACTCTTGAGAAGAATATACTATAAAAGACCTACTACACTGAAGTATAAAAATATTTAAACTTGGATTACAAAGCAGTCTTACCACTGGTTATTTTAAAAATGTAGTTTTAATTATTAGCTTCTGGATACAATATTTAGTAATAGTATTTACATTTAAGTAAATTCTCAATAATCTGTTACCATATATGAGCACAGTGCCAAACATGGTACTAGATACTTTAAGTATATAATTAATCCTTAAATGTGGGAAAGGTAGTATCACTATTTTATAGATAAGAAAATTGAAGCTCAGAAAATTTAGGTTACAAGCTCCAAGTCATGTAATTATCAAAAGGCAGAGCCAAGATTTGAACCCAGGTGCATCTAACCTCCCAGCCTTTGCTCCTTTTAAATGCCTACCAAACTCAGCTCTGCTCCTCCTAACCCCAACTTTTATTTAAATGCACCATAATAATAAACTTAGGACACAAATATTTTTATTGTGATATCTTTACGTACCATACAGTCCATCCAAAGTATACAATCAATGGCTCACAATATCATCACATAGTTGTGCATTCATCACCATGATCATTTTTAGAACATTTGTATCACTCCAGAAAAAGAAAAAGAAAAAAGAAAAAAACCCATACATCCAATACCCCTTACCCCTCCCTCTAACTTGACCTCTAGTATTGCAATCTACTCAATTTTTTTTTAACCCCTTATGCTTCCCCCTCCTATTATTTATTTATTTATTTATTTTACTTTTTTAATTGTTTAATATAACATATATACAAAGCAAAGAAATAAAGAAGGAATAGTTTCCAAAGCACTTTTCAACAAGTAGTTACAGGATAGATCCCAGAGTTTGTCATGGGCTACCATACCATCATCTCAGATTGTCCTTATCTTTTTACTCAACTGCTCATACCCTGGATAAAGCAAGCAACAGCCAGCCACAAGGTTTTCACGATGACACAGTCACATTAAAAAGCTTTACAGTTACACAATCGTCTTCAAGAATCAAGGCTACTGGAATACAGTTCAGGTACTTCCCTCTAGCTGCTCCAATGCCCCATAATCTAAAAAGGGATATTTTTATAATGCATAAGAATAACCTCCAGGGTAACCTTTCGACTCTGAAATCTCTCAGCCACTGAAACTTTATTTTGTCTCATCTCTCTTCCCCTTTTTGATCAAGAAGGCTTTCTCAATCCCATGATGCTGGGTCTCAGCTCATCCCCGGGAGCCATGTCCCATGTTGCCAGGGAGATTTACACCCTGGGAATCATATCCCATGTGGCGGGAGAGGGCAATAAGTTCACCTGCCAAGTTCCTGCCATGGTTTTGCTGTTTTATGGATCTCTCTTTCCACCTGCATGGTTAACATATAGCAAGTGCGCATGAGAAATTCTCTGAATAGACTAACTACCACCTACCAAGACAGCAGCAGAGGAGAAGCCAAGATGTGGGTTTACCTTTAAATGAGAATTTTTAACTGTCATCATTTCTTTGTGTTATCTATAAGCTTTACTATTTTCAAACGGAATAATCAATGGAAGGGACATTTTAGTAAACCACAAAACTTAAAAAAAAATTTGTAATCAACTGATTTCTAATGCCAAACCCATACTATGTAACCCAACATATTTTAAAGTCAGAAAAAATATCTACAAAGAAGCCATTATATCCAAGAGAATTAAAGATTTTGTCTACTCAGATACGCTGAACATTCATCTGGCCCCTTAGGCCACCTTCAGATTCAAGCAGTTGAATATACCTTGGGCTTGATTTTTTTCAAACAGTCTTCCCTAATACTTCAGCCTGAAGAAAGCCCTCTAAATGAACCATTCATTCAAGACAAGAATAATGACAGTTATTTAAAAACATGCCTCTTACTCTTATCAACATGAGAGATAATACCTCTGTAAGTTCAAGAAGATCATCCATCCTTCTATCCCTCTCTTTGCCTGGACAATTTTTTTCTTTTGTCTCAAGTATTGACAATTTCCTCCTGAGTAAGCCATTGCTTCCACTGCCCAGGCGGAGTCGGGCTGACACTTCTTCAGATAGGTCAGGCTCCAGTTGGTGTCCTCTCCTCTGATCAAAAAAGTTTCTATATTCTATTGGCATGTTTAATACTTGCATATGTAAATATAAATTATATATGTAAAATCTTGAAAGAAAATCAGTACATCCCCCAAATGAGTATAAGTAGATTTTGTGCCTGTCCCTGCTTAGGTAAACAAAAAGGAGTTCAAGGCCTAAAACTCACAGGACACCTAAATTATAAAACCAGAGACAGAATACTCGTCACTTTCCCTGGAGATGGCAAGAAAAGTATTTTCAATTCTCCTATCCCAATCAAGAGACATTCTAAGAACTTTAAAAAAGCAGAAAATACGACCTATAATTCCATTACTCAGAATAAATCACTGCTATGCTTAAATCAAGTAAACTTGTTCTATTTCATCTTTTTTAAAATGAATTCTATATTATAGAAAAAAATGCACAAAACATGATATACTACTTAATTAATTTTTGTTAAATGAACACCTACATAATCACCAGTCAGGTCAACAAAGAATTCAGCCAGCACACCAGAAAACCCTGACAAGACCTTTCCCTATCATAATCCTAAGTAAGCTTTAATACCAAATTTAAGTCATCTGGGACTAGAATCATACTAGTCTCAACACACTATACTCTTCACTCTAGCTAACTGCCAGGTACACTGGTTCTAGCAAACCAGCAGCTGTTAGATTTCACCATCATCCCAGACAGTAAAGTCTTCTATGAGGCCCCTTGCTCACGTTCCAAATACCCTGTATTATGTCTGGCTTAGTTTTCCTATTCTCTTGACTTTCGCTCCAAGTGTGATAAATAATTAGATTCAAAAAGTTCCACTTTAAATCTTGGAAATGGGGAACATTTGAAAAGGGAAAGCTTTAAGCTTTATGACTTAAGACATTACTGAAGACTGACTTAGTCTTAAGACTAATTCTAATGAAGAAATCTAGTGGGAGAAGACATATTTGATCAAATTGATACTTTACACAAAGCAATTTCCCTAAACCTTTGTATTTTGATGTGTCTAAAATGTAAAAATACCTAAAATTTCAAGCTCGCATTTAAGTTAGGAATATATTTCTTTCAGGTATAGAGTTTAGCAAATACTCCAATTCCATTATTAAAAATGTTGGTATTGCTATGCAGATCACCAGAACACTGCTTATTCCAATTCTTATATAGAAAACGTAAAATCCAGTGAGGCATAAGATTGCTAATATTTTCACATAAATCTGAAACCCTGACTCTTAAAGTCAGGAACGTATATCTTTCCTTAACCCTCTCAAAAAAAAATTATCCAAAAGAAGCCATGTGACACAGAGATAAGGGCTGGGATGGAAAAAGCTTGTTCTCTCTGACTTTAACTTACAAACCAAGGTGGTTGCTGTATAGAAGTAAAAATCCAGCACGCAGAAGGAAGCAAAAAGTTTTATATCTTAAATGTCTGCTGCTTTTTCAAAGAAAACAATGGAATTAGAAATCAAAGTAATCTTTGATCATTTTATCATTGTTCTTATTTTTCATGGGCATCAAAATTTTAACGTAAGTCAGGTGAAAGCATAAAATATATAAAATTTAACTAAGGTTTCTACTTACAGCTTCATTTTCAAGCCTGATTCCAACTGTCTTCTCTGCATCAGAAATTTTCCCCTTTGAACATCTGAGGAAAAATTTGAAAGAGATTATATATTTTTGTTTGAAAATTTCAGCCTGGTACATATTAGACTAGTCTTAAAAATAAGAATTAAGGGCAGGCCACGGTGGCTCAGCAGGTAAGAATGCTTGCCTGCCATGCCAGAGGACCTGGGTTCGATTCCCGGTGCCTGCCCATGTTTAAAAAAAAAAAAAAAAAAGTTAAAACAGTATATCAGAAAAGAATAGTAAAGCAAAAAACAAAAACAAAACAACAAAAAAAAATAAGAAGAATTAATATTTGTGAGGAAAAACTGTCTTGAATTTGTAAGTTCCTCTAAACCCAGG
>PVIY010046294.1:0-18557 GCA_004026745.1 Myrmecophaga tridactyla | reverse complement strand
CCGAGGCCCAGCAGCTTTGCTGGTAGGGGATGGAATGAGGTCGGGGGGAAGAGCCTTAGAGCTATGGGAGGTGAGGGCCCTGGGCTTGTCGGTTTTCTGCAAGTCTGATTTGGGGAAACAGCATGAAAATGACTAACGGGGACTCGGCATGCAAAGTAAATGCTGCACGTTCATAGTATAAATATTAACATCCTGGAAATAACGCTACCCATTTAATTACAAATGCACACTCATGTTATTTTAAATTCCAAGCAGATCTTTTACATTCTTTAAAAGGTGCTGTCCTATTTATTCTCAGGTGCCAAGGCTAAAACCACTACCCCCTCTACTTTCCCTTTTGAGCTAAGGGTATAGAATAGAATTCAGTACTTGTTTATTGGACACTTTCTAATCGCAAAGTCCTGTGTTCTGGGCTGTAGCAACAGAAATATTTACAACCAGGGACTGAGCATGTATTTGGCGCCAGGGCAGGCCAAGGGCCACCCATTCATTATTTTTATTTTATCCTCGCAACCACCCTAAGAGGTCAGAGTCTTGTTATCATCACCATTTACAAATTAGGAAATTGAGGCTCAGAGAGGAGGTTTATCAGATGCTTGGTCTGTTGGCTCTTTGTTGGGGATCTGCTTCTATTGACAAGATTCAAGTAGAAGTGATGGATCAAATCACCCCTCTTTAATTAAGCTTGGTCATCTGTACAATGTGAGAATTGGAGTACATTATTTCTAAGGTCCTGTCAAAGTTCGAACTTGCCTTCTATTTGAGGGGTAAAAAGTTCATATAAAGTGCAAAGTTGTCTTTCAAATTATACTTTCCCACGCACTTCTGTGTTTCTAACTTTTTATTGAAGTGTATAGCTGACACATCTTGATGAACGAACAGAATGAACACACTTGTGACACCAGCACCTAGACCAAGAAATAGAATCCCGGGTTTCTATTTTGATTTCGGAGAAATGGTCCCATTAATTCACTTAACAAATATTTATTGAGCATCTACACTGTGTGGAAACAAGATGTGATGGAGAAGTTGACAGCAGACGCTACTTCCAGCCTTGCTGCTCTGAGACCTGGGAACATCCTTAATCCCTTCTAGAGAATGATGAAATAAGACTCGATAAGATCACATGCCCTGTTTAGTTCTAGATCCTGTATAATACAATTATTTAGGAACTCAAATCATTCCACAAAACACTTTGGTTTTGCCACCCTGAATCCTCTTTAAGTGTAATTTCCTCTGTGGCTATGTCAAGAAAACTTAATCAGTTCTAATAATATCACAAGACCTTTCTACAACTGTTGACGATACATGGAGCCCAGGCTCCAAATAAAATTGTGAAGGAAGCAAACAACACTTACTGGCCCTGCAGCTTCCCTAAAATTCACTGCTGCCTTTTCTGTTCTATCATTTTTGTCTCCCAGTAGCCTAGAACCTTCATAGTCTTCTTTAAAAAGACTTGCTGCCAGGAAAGGGTCTCCCTGTTCGTGAGGAATCGATGTGACCTCCTCGGGTGCGGGCAGCTGCTCCCATGCCCGTCTCCTTCATCTGACTCTGAGTTCCTTGACAATAGGAGATGGAACCTTCACTCTGAGCAGAGGCCCCCTGTGAAGTCTTGAATAAGGCCATTTCACATCGAAGTGCTCATTGCAGAGCAAGCCTGCTTTGTTCGCCTTCCGTGACATATCTGCGTTTTATGAGAAGAAAAGGCCTGAATCTCTTCTCAGTGGTCCCTCAGACCATCCTAAGCTAGTGTGTTTATCTGGGTGACAAACTGGGGGAAGTGAGTGGCCAGTCCCAGTGTGGCTGAAATCAGGCTCCTCCTACGGTCTGTGCAGTTTAAAGCATTCCTTGCTGTTGTCCTTGAAACCCTTCCCAGAAAAGTGAAAACAACACCCAGGCGTCTAACCACTTTCCCGCCTATCGTTTTACTGTGGGAAATCTTAACTCCATGGTAAAGTGTTGGGGACTGATTCATGTCCCTACAGCAGGCGTGTTCATGCTAACCTCCGGTCCTGAGGGAGGGAACCCATTAAAAATAGGACCTTTGAAGATGTTATTAGTTAAGCTGAGACCAAACTGAGTCAGGATGGGCCTCCATCCAGTATCACCGAGGTTCTTAGAAGCAAAGGAAATCAGACACAGAAATAGAAGCCAGAAGTAGGAGAAGCCAGAGGCAGGATTGCCAAGCGCTAGAGGTCTGCCATCACCAGAACCCTACAGGCTTCGGAGAAAGCATGGACATGCTGACACCTTGATTTTGGGCTTCTAGCCTCAAAAATAAATTCCTGTTCTTTAAGCCAACCAGTGTGTGGTATTTGTTATAGCAGTCGTGGCAAACTTAGACAAAAAGTAAAAGCCAGTTGTTTTAATTTAAATCCTATTAAAAAGTCATTAATGAGTAATTGGTTCTTTTAAAAACATATTATGAGAAAACAAAACAACTTCTTACCTAACCCTCTGATCTACAATAATCCAAGCTCAGATTCTCTATTAAAGATTAAAATACAGAATAAGTATTGAAATGTAAACTGAACTAAAGGTTCATAGAACTCATTAGAAGATTAATATTGAGTGAAACAATTCTTTACTACTCAGTAAATGAAAATAAAAAGGTATCAAAAATTTGTTACTTATCACTTGAATCTGTGGTATATTAATTCTGTGCATATTTTTTTTCCCCAAAAGGACAAAAATTACGAGGGAAATAAATTTTAAAAACAAAAATTATGAACACTGCTATTGCAATAATTCAAAGAGATAAGTGGTATATTCATTTCCTGTGGCTGCTTCAACAAATTACCACAATTTTGATGGCTTAACACAACAGAAATTTGTTCTTTCACAGGTCTGGAGGCCAAGAGTCCAAAATTAGTTTCACTGGGCTGAAATCAACCTGTCAGCAGAGCTAAGCTCCTTGGGCTCTAGGGGAAAATCCGTTCCTTGTCTTTTCCAGCTTCTGATGGTTGTGGCTTGTCGTTGCATCACTCCAATCTCTGCCTCCATGTCACATTGCCTCCTTTTCTATGTGTATCTAATCACCCTCTTCCGCTCTCCTGTAAGGATACAAGTGATTGCATTTAGAGCACACCTGGATAATCCAGGATTGTCTCCCGATCCGAAGACCCTTAACTGAATCTCATCCACAAAATCTATTTTGCCAGATAAGTGACACTCACAGGCTTGGGTGATTAGGATGTGGATATCTGGTGACATGCAGCATTATTCAATCAACCATAAGTGGTAAACCTAGTATTCATTAAATCTATATACCAGGTACATAATGAAAAATGCAGGGAGGTGCCTTATGAACTGCCCCCTCTGTTCCTGGGCTCCATAAAAGGTCAATTATGATTCTTTTATAATAATGGTGATTATGAGAGCTAACATTTATCGAGCACCTGCTCTGAACCTGTTCCTGTTGTAATTTCCCTTGCATTAGCCACATTGAATCCTTGCAACTGCCCTATTTGGTAAGACCACCATATTCCCTTATTTTACATAAATGGAAACTGAGGAGGCTAAGTTCATGTTCTGAAAGAAACAGAACCAGGCTACAAAACTAGAGATGTCTGACCCCAGGGACATGGCCTCCAGGGAGCAAGCCCTGGTTCCATGGAAAATAATGTCTCAGGGGTAGAGGCGTGGGCTGCTGCTGCAGGCGTGTAGATGCCACCGGCTGCAAGACTGGTCTGTGGGCTCCAGTTTCACGAGTTCCCAGGTACCCTTTCTGCGGTCTTTTACCAAATAGTGCACTGAGAGTAAGACTGTCCCTTTAACTTACTAAAGACAGCCCAGCTATTCAGGAGACTTTAAGTTTACATGAGAGTTTGGGTAAACTTACCTTTCTAAAGGTAAATGGAATAGATATAACACACTAACGCCTTTCAATTTTTGATTCTAGGAGGTTCTGTGAGTAGCCAACCCTAAGTACAGGAGCTAATTGAACCCATGGGGGTTAGTGATGTTCACAGAGTATAGAGTTGCAGAAGCTGCACATCCTTTTACATTTTGTTTTAGCTGTGGAGGAGCAGATGGACCCAATAAATGCCTGCCATTGAGATGCCCAGTGATATATGCCAGACTTACTGCTCGAATGGATTAAATGGCCTGTAAAATTATTTTTCTGCACCAAACTTTCCCATTTACTGTCTTAAAAACACTCTATCTCCATGCCTGTGCTCCTGCTGCTCTTGTGTAGAATGTAACTTCTTTCTAGTTGTCCATCAACACGTATTGAACACCTAATACATGCAAGGCATTACGCTGGGTGCTGTCCCTACAGAGGCAATCATCCAGGAGTCTTCCCAACAGTGGAGCCTAGAGTTTGGTGGTAGAAAAAGACAAGGAGGTAGTTTATTCCAATATTTGCAATCCAGTAAAAATTATTCATTCATTCAACAAATATTTATTGGGCCACCTTCTGTGTGCCAGACACTAAGGAAGTAAAAGAATCATAATACTAGTAAGGCATTGAACACTGACTGAGCAAAGGGACAGCGAATGGGTTTTAGGAAAAGTTACATATTTCCCTTAATCTGAAAAATGGTTAGGAATTATCTAGACCAGTTTAGGGGAGTATTTTTCAGGTACTGGAGCAGCACTAAAAGGCTGGATTGGAGGGAAGTAGGCAACAATGGTAATAGATGGGCTGGGAATTGTGACAAAACTTGGAGGGGCTTGAAGGCCAGGTGAAGAATTACAGATTTTGTCCCAAGGGGGAAAAGGAGCTTTAATTTTTTTTTAACAAAGAAACAGTTTATTTTCATCACAAGAAGCACACATGCTATACATGCCAAAAGCAGATTTTTTAAAAAGTGCATTATGCATCTTCTACTGCAAATTCAAAGTACAAGAGAACTGCCTTCTAAATATATAATGTACATAAAAAGATGGAAAACAACAAAATTTTAAAAATTGATGTGTCCTGTATCAATGTCAGTTTCCTGGTTGTGATGCTGCTCTATGGCTGTGCCGGATCTCACCATTGGGGAAAACAGGGTGAAGAGTACGATTACTATTATTATTTTTGAGCATATGGTCTGGGAATTGAACTCAAGTCTCTTGCATGGAAGGTGCACATTCTACCACTGAACCACCCGTGCACCTACGAGTATTATTATTATTTCTTACAACTGCTATGTGAACCTACAGCTGTCTCAAAACCAAAAGTTTTAAAATGTATGCACACACACAAAATAAAGACAGTGAGATTTATACCGGGTGAAAAACAACATGTTGATAGAGGAACCAAACACTCTGGCAGCTTCTGAAAACTGAAGAGAGCAGCTCATCTTGCAGAGCTTTGGGTTGACTGGGACACAGTGATTACGGTGTCTGTAACCTGCATTTCATTGCAGAAGAGCCAGCTGTGCTCGGTGTGCCGATGTAGAAAGGAAAAATGGAATGGCTTAGAGAGTAAGGAAATTCTATTAAAGAAGGGTCAAAGTGTATGTTTGAGGAAAGGGTGGTGTTGGGCTGTGGTTCAGAAGTGGGTATGGACTCACCCAACCCCTGGCTAACTAACAAAATTATGTTCTTTCATTGGCTGTCATGGAATACTGTGCCAGCCGAAGCCTTCCTTGCCTGCAGGAACTACCAGTGCTGTTTCTAGCCATTCTCCCTGTTTACTTAGGAACACACAGCAGAATACTGCATAGCCGAATAAACACAAACATGGAGTAGGACACACTTATGACCTAATGTTCTATAGAGAAGTTGTAGGTTTTTAGAAAAAAATCACAGAAAACAGAGGTCCCATAAACCACCCTATTATTAATACCTTGTATTAGTTTGGTACATTCTGCTGCAAATGATGAAAGAATATTATTATAATTATACTATTAACTATAGTCCATGGATTGCATTAGGGCTCATTGTATCATCCTATGGTTTTATTTTTTAAATTTTTATTCTAGTAATATACGTACAACCTAAAATTTCCCCTCTTAACCACATTCAAATATATAATTCAGTGCTGTTAATTACATTCAGAACCTAATATTTTACTCATAAGACAAAGTGTCCAATCACAAACAAGCAGAATTTATAGTTTCTTGAAAGGTTTTTAACAATGGGAGTTACATGATCAGATTTGTCATTTAGAAGATCCCTCTGGCAGCAGTATAGGCAATATATTGAATGGGGTGAAGAGTGGAGAGAGAAACAATAAGGACTTTATTAAGACAATAAGGACTTTATTAATGACAAAGAAGAGAATGTGTATTATGGAATTATTAAGGAAGCAAAATCATTATCTTAATTAACCATTAGAAAAAAAAAACAGTAAATCTTGATCCCTGAATCTGTTAGACTCAAGTTTGGCTGCATAACAGAAAACCCAAAATGAAAGTGGTTAAACAGGATAGAAGTTTATTTCTCTTTTACAAAATGAAGTTCAGAAATAGCAGTTCAGAGCTGGTGGGGCAGTTCCAGGCTCCTCCTGTCTTTCTGATCTACCATTTGAGCACACAGTCATCTTAAAGTCACCTCATGGTCCAAGATGACTGCCAGAGCTCATACATCATGTCCATATTCCAGGTCACAGAAAGTAGGAAGGGGGAAAGCACAAAAAGGCCCACTCCCCACTGAGTCAACAAGTTTTTAAAGGCCTTCCCAGAACTCGCACATAACATGGCTGCTTATAGCCCATTGGCCAAAACACATGGTCATAACAAGGGAAAAGGAAGGCTGGGAAATAGATATTAGCTGGCTGTGTCACTGGAATGGGTCTTTGATGGATAATTAGTAGCCTGTGTCTCAGCCATCAATCTACAGAGGAGGTGCAAAGGAGGTGAGCTTATCCTAGTCCTCCAGAGTAAGAGTCAAGGAGCATAGTGGAAACTGTGATGTGCCACTCAGGTTCTCCTTAGGTGAAGGACTTGTTGCCTCTGCTGCAGGGAGTCCTGATGGCAGCGAGCCTTCATCGGTCCACCCCTTTAGGACTGCCCAAGTTGCAGAAAGCTTCCTTCCACCAGGCCACATCTCTTTCCTACATAGCCTATGTTCAATGACCTCTGATGCGGTAATGCAAAGTCCTGGCCATCTTGGACCAAGGATGAACAACTCTGAAGGACCATTCTTATCCCAGAGCTTTCTGTGGAGTTGGCCAAAGCTATTGTTGGGCCACATTGCAACTTAACTTTTCCTTCCCCTTCCACCCACAGCAATGATTCCAAGTCACTCTCTAATAAACATCTTGCACACTAAACTCCATCTCAGAGTCTGCCTCCCAAGCAAACCAACCCATGACAAGGAGGAGGAGCATATCTACCTGGGGCCAGGTATCAGATTCTCCAGGGGGAGGTGCAACATTTACATTTATCAAAAGTGGAATGGGCTGAAAAGAGGAAGAAATGTGCCATATGCACATTTCAGGTTTTCTGTCTCCTGTTGGCGTCTCGTGGTTGTGTGTGCATCCTCTATATCCTTCCATGTGTTACTATCCATCTGTTGTAGGTTTGGAATCCAGATACTCTTGTTAAACTATGTGTTAAGAAAAGAAAAATTGGTGTTGGATGAGAGCTGGGTCTTCCTGGGTATAAAGGAAATATATATATATAAATAAAATGTTTGAGTGCCAATGTGGCAGAACTTCCACCCTTTCCAGTCATGCTTAGAGGCCTTTTGGTTTCTTTCTTAGTTCTTGGTTGGTCTCTAAATAAGTGAGATAGGACTCTAAAGCAGGGCGTTAAGAGGGGAAAAATTATTCTAACCTGATTTTTTTTGTTCTAATTAAAAGACAATTTTCCTTGCTCATGCTAACTAGTTTTACATAATTTAGCCTCAAGACAACCTCTCTTTTGACATCCTTCTTTTACCAGTCCATTTGCAGATTTTGAAAAGCTTGTCCACATAAATATTCACCCAGAATGGAAAGAAATTGCTTAGGCTCCCACCTGTAGTTGAGGGGTAGACATAACACCTGGAGGTAGATGCCAAAGAGGCGGCAGTGGTGCCCGGCTGCACCAACCAGCCTATGGCCAGCAGGCTTTCCCTCATAGCATCAGGGTACACATCTGATCTGCAAACAGACTGCACTAAAACTTAGTAGTTAGACATGGTTGTTCAACATTTCCATGACTTGGAATAAATACTATTTACATGGTATCTAAGAACATACACCGTTTTGAATAAAGAGAGAAATTTGTGGCAAGGAAAGAAATTTGTTATTCAATTCTTTCAGGATTTTGGATTCTGGGTTAGTGAGAAGTAGAAGTTAATGGCACGTCTGCATGCTCTGTGACTTTTGAATCTTTCCTCTTCACACAACTCTCTGGCTTTTCCTATTTATCTCTGTCAACAATGGACACAGTAGTCTTTATTCATCTGGACTTTTAAAAATTGAATTTTGCAGTAGTACCTTTCCTCATAAAAGCACTTTTCTGGGTGGATCTGGCTAGGGACAGGGTGAAGTAAGAAGTCCATAGCAGTTTTCTCCTGTTCTATCTTAGGAAAAACATGCAAGTGGAAAAATAATCTTCATTCAAAAAATATTACCTAAACCTGTACAAGTCTGAGAATACAGAAACACAGAAAACTTCTATTCATCCTCGAATCTCTTAGAGCCTGCCACTTGAAGTATGGTAGATATTAAATGTTTGATGAATGAATAGATGATGAATGAGATGAATAACTGAATGACTGAGTGAATGAATGAATATGAGCTCAAGAAGTTTACCAGTAGGAGGCTAAAATAAGCACACAAAGGGTTTATAACAGAGAGACTGAGTTCTGGTGGAGATGGGAGAGAATGACCATACCAGGTTAGACCAGTGGTTCTCAACTTTGGCTATGTGTTATTGTCACCTGGGAGCCCTTAAAAATCCCAGTGTCCAGGCTGTATCCCAGAATAATTAAATCAGAGTCTCTGGGGTATACGCAGGCTCTGGTGTTTTTAAAAGCCTCTCAAGGGATTCCAATGTGGAGCTAGGGCTGAGAACCACTAGGACAGAAGGATCAGGAAGGAAAATGTCATGAAGGAAGTATTCTTTCTGAGCACCTTTTATGGATGGGGAGAACTTTGATTTGTACAAGTGGGCAGGGATATGGAGAGATGGGGGGTTAACATGCCCTGACTCCTTCCATTCCCAACTGCCATTCCAGCCTATGTATTTTACCTAATCCAGAGAGGTTATGGACTGGTAAAATGGAATCTGGGCAGTTGTAAGGTTTTTTCTCTGGCCAGAGAAGAGCCAAGGCATTAGGGTCTGAAGAGCTTGAGGTAAAGATCTAAGCACAGAGTATCCTAGGAAAACTAGCCCCAAGGGATTTCCCACTGTAGGGAATATCTGCATCACCCAGTAAGGTGTCCCTTCTTCAAGGTCCCCATGGAGCTCAGAAGGACCTGAAAAAGTAGACTGAGACTATTTCATCCCTGGGATTGGAAGCACGTGAAAAGACGGGAAAACATAAATGCTTCCTACCCACGTGCCTTCAGAGGGATCTGACAGCCTACCTTTATTCCACTGCCAGCCCCTGGCACAGAGGCCACAGGCTCACAGGACTCTCTTAAAACTGATATTACATAAACACCTTCGCATCTACACCTGAGCCCCAAGGAGCAGACAAAGAAAAATAATACATCGGAGAAGGACAACAGCTAGAGAGGAAGATAAAGCGATCAAAACAAACAAAAAGACCAAAAAAATTAGAGCTACTAGAGCAGATAAACTACAACCTATATGAAACAACAACAACAATGATAGAAGCTGAGGAAATTTAAAAGATTGCCCAGAATTTTTTAAAAAACAGGATTTTCAAGTGAGAACAAATGGAATGAGATGAATCAAAGCATAGGATAGTTAGAGTTGAGACTCCACTAGGGGCCTGGAGGATGAAGTGGAAGAAACAACTCAAACCACAGAGCAAATACAAAGTGATGGGCACTGTCTGGAAAAACAGTAATTCCAGAAGGAGAAGAGGCAACAGCTGAAAGATAAAGTAAGAAAATTACCTAGATAAAGGAAAAAAGATCAGTCATTGCAAACTGGAAGATTTCACCAAGTTCTAGCCTAGATTGGTAGGAAATACACACACCCAGGCATATCTTAGCAGAATTTCTGAATTCCAAAAGATAAAACAGGTAAGTGATTCAGGCTCACAAATAAATAGAACGAGAAAGGAAGATCACATTGGCACTTACCTACTTCTGCTGTATTGGAAGCTCATAGCGTAACATTTATGGATATTTGAGTAAAGAACTGCAGCCTCGGATTCCTATACCTAGTCAAGATATCATCTATCAGTGAGCAAGGAAGATATTTGTGGTGAGTAAGAATTCGGAGAATTATTATTCCTATACTCCATCTGCGGTAAAAACTAAACAAATAACTCATCAAACAACAAATAAATCAGAGCAGAGAACTCAAGGGAAGAAAATGATAGGAATTAGTGATGAGTTGTGATGCTTGATATTTATATAAATATTTGCAGTATCCAAATCCAGATCTATAAACAGTCTGGGAATATGTAATATAAGTTCCAATAAGAATTCTTGAAATAGCCAAGAAAAGCTCCAAAGAAATCATAATAATCATCTAAAAGGTTCTGTATCTCAGCAAAGTCTGAAAGGGGGGCAGGGGGGAGACACAGCAATAAAGTAAAAGCATTTATTATAGGGAGCGAATAAATCAAAACAGACAAAAAATTGTACTGTAAACAAACCAAAGGCTACTGATTCTACAGCTGAGTTATCTAATCTTTAAAAAATAGATAATAATGAAATGATTTATATATTTTAGGGCATAGAAAAAATGGAAAGCTTGTCAATTTATTTTTATTTTATTAAAGCAGCATAATGACAAAGATGATATAAAAAAAGAAACTATGGACTGATCTTGCTTATGGTTATAGATGCAAAAATTCTAAATAAAATATTAACAAATAGAGCCTAGTAATATAGCAAAAGAATAAGCACTACAACTAAACAGAGTTTATCATGGAACTACAAAGATGGCTCAACATCAATAAATCTATCAACATAAATATTTTCATCAATAAATTAAAGGTGAAAAACCATATTATTCTGAAAAGGCATTTGATTAAAGTCAGCAGCCATTCCTGTTAAGCTTTAAGAAAATAAGAATAGAATGAAAGTAGTTGGCTATTATAAAATCTCCTTAACAAAAACCAGTAGCCAAAAACAAAAAAATAAAACATAACAAAAACAAAAACAAAAAGACACTTGTATCCAATGTCATTCTAATTAGCAAAAAGTCATTCAATTGAAATCAAGAACCAGATAAGACCTTACAATAGTACCATCTTAATTCAGCATTTTCGTAGAGAGTCACAAGAATGTAAGGTAAGAAAATGAAATGATTTGTACAAACATTTGAAAGAAGAGATAAAAATATTTGGAATATTTATTTTTGTTAATGATTTTACCTTTCTTTTCCAGATTTATGGCTCCTAACACCATTGTTATTTAACACAGCCTTGGAGGTTTTTAGGAAATACAATAAGAAAATTAAATTTAAAAAATACGATAAGAAAATTAAATAACTGAAATAAATATTCTACAACATTCCTTTTTACAAATGACAGGATTACATTCTTTGAAAACCCAAGAAACTCTAGTTGAAAACAGAGCATTGCAATTAATAAATAATTTGCTAAGGTGGCCAGATTTATAGAAAAGCACACAAAAAATCAATTGCTTCTCTCTACCATAGCATGATCATCTAGAAATAGAAATGAGGAAAATATTAAATTGATTTAGTGGCAAAATTTATTGATGGATAAGTTTAAAAGAAAGACACAGGTCTATGTGAATAAAATATTATAAAAAACATAAAACTAAATATGAACAAATTTTAACATCATGCAGTGAATCCGAGAGTTAAAAGCATAAAATATTCATTCTCAGACTTCCCAATCAAGATAATTGGTGTCAGATGCTCCAGGGTGCTGTTGCCCCACAGAGTCTTTGAACAGCCAGTAAAAAGTAGCAGAGCCATCTTCCCCAAAGCCCCAGAAAACAGTTTATGGGTTGCAGGAACTGGTCAAGTGCCCAATCAGAAAACAGAGGATTAAAAAAAGGTTGGGAGAAGCTCATGGAGTCCTTGCTGGTCTCTCCCCCAACCCATCCAGCATGGTGTGGAATCAGCCTGTACTCCTGTTATGGGTCCCTGGATCCATTCTAGAGGGAGCAGAGAAACCCAAATGCACATACTGGGGTTCCTGCACGTGGGTGCCAATCTACTCGGTGGCAGCCTGAAGGACTGAAGCAGGAAAGTGACCTCTGGCTCACTGTTTTAGTTTCCTAGTTTTCTTAAAGCAATTCCATGAAATGGTTCAGCTTAAGCAATAGTAATTCACTTATGGTTAAAGTTCAAGAAAATGTCCAAATCAAGGCATCATCAAGGTGATGCTTTCTTCCTAAAGACCATTTGCCTGTAATCTTTGGCTCCTCTGCCACATGGCCCAGGGACATGGTGGCAATTGCTGGTCTCTCCCTTCTCTCCTGGTTTTTGTTGATTTCAGCTTCTTGCTTCTGTGTCTTTCTCACTCCCTCTATCTGTATTCCTTCTGTTTATAAAGGATCCAGTCATGGGATTAAGTCCCATTCTGAATGAGGTGGGTGGGTCACACCTTAACTGAAGTAGCCTCATCAAAAGATCCTACTTACAATGAGTCCATACCCATAGGAATAGATTAAATTTAAAAGTATGTCTTTCTGGGGTACATGCAGCTTCACACACCCACTCTCATCCTCCCAGAACTGGCCCTTCAGGCAGAAACAGCTTGTGGACAGCTAAAGCAGTGTAAGAAACAATTGTCAGAGTGGCCTGGGGCAAAGGACTACCTACTTTAAGTTATAAAATAGAGCACCCTGGAGTGGTGATATCTGTTTAATAAGGAATAGCGGGAGCATTTGAATTCCTATATGTGAGGGAATTCCTAAGGCCCTGAACAAGCATAAACCCATGACAAGACACAGGCTCAGAAAAGATCCTTCACTTCGCATTCACCCAGGAATGATGTTCCCCATAGGAGGGTTAAATTCCAAGGGAGAACACTGGCCAGCAATTTGCAGAGACTGTGAAAGGTGCTTTTACTTTGGCTTCTTTTTATTAGCTCCTAGCACTCAAGGAAATCTCTGTCATATTACCAGCAGGATGGAAGGGTTTTGGTAATGGATGGTGGTGATGGTAGCACAACACTGTGAATGTAATTAACAGCACTGACTCATACATTTGAAAGTGGTTAAAGGAGAAATACTAGGTTGTATCTGTTTTACCAGAATAAAAGCTTAAAAAAAAAAAACACATGGTACTGTACAACTCAGTGAATTTTAATGTAAACTATGGACTTTAGCTAATTTTATAATTATAATAATATTGTTTCATCTATTGTTTCAAAAGTACCACTCTAATGCAAAGTGTTAACAATAGGGAAAACTGTGGGTGGGAGAGGAAATACATGAAAAGTGTATTTTTTGCCTGATTTCTCTGTAAATCTACAATGTCTCAAAGAAAATTATTTAATTAATTAAAATGTTCACTCTCCTCCAAAATACAAAGATAGTGCAATGTCAATTATAATTCCAACAAGTTTTTCTGCTTCAGTAAATTTCATAGTGAAGATACGATTTTTTCCATATGAATGTAGTACATATGGAAAAGTGCACAAATCATAAATGAGTCTATGTATTAGTGTCCCCACAAATAAATAGGACATAATTGGCACTCCAGAAGCCCTGCTCCTGTTCCATCCCAGTCTCTACCCCCCCCACCAGGGGGAACTACTCTCTTGATTTTTAGTACTGTCTATTTTTGCCTCCAACAGTTTTTAGTTTTTTTAATTGGATAAAATGCGCTTAAAATTTACATGGAGCAATAGATATCCAGAAGACAAGAAAATAAATTAAAAAGTGCAGCAGTGTGAGAGGCCTGACCTTATCAGATATCAACGTCGTAATCAAATCATTGTGCATAAGTTCAGGAACAGTTGAACAGATGAGCGGAACTGGACAGGGAATGCAAAAAACAGATCCCAGCACACGTGAGCTTTTAATACACAACAAATCTGAAAGTTTAAATCCATGGTAGGGGAAAGGATTATTTAATAAATGATACTAGCTCAACCTATTATCTTCTGGAAAAAAAAAGTTGAAACCCATCTTATACTCCACACGAAACCAAATTCTAGATCTATTAAGAAGTCTTTACATTTAAATAAAACAATAAATAACTTAGAAGAAAATTTAGGTGACTATATAGGTTGGAGAGACCTCCTGAACAGGACAGGAAACCCAAACCCTCTGAAAGAAAAGACATATTTGACTTATTTAAATTGAAAATGCTTAGCAAAAGATAATAGACAAGTATTTATTTGGGGGAAAATAGTTGTACAGATACAAGAAAACTGATAAATAACAATAATTTTAAAAAGGTTCCTTCAAATTGACAAGGAAAACTAAATAACTAACAGAAAAATGGGCAAGAAATAAGACTAGGTAATTCACAAAAAAGCAAGTCCAAATATCCCATAAACCATTGAAAACTGCTCAAGCACATCGGTAGTCAGCAAACTGAAAATTAAATTTACAGTGAAATAGCACTTTATGGTTATCAAAATGGAAAAAAATGGAAGCAAAAAATGATAGTAATTTATTGCTGGTAGGGCTGTGGGGAAAAAGTACTCTCCATATCTTGCTGCCAAAATATGATGCTTCAGTCTTTTTGAAAATGATCTGTAATTATCTAATAAATTAAAATATATTCATGCCTTTCAACCTTAGCAATGCATTTGATAGAAGGAAAAGCATCACTGCATTAACATCTATGTAAATGACATTTATTCCTTCATTATTTATAGGGGCAGGAACTTAAAACAAAGGAAAGAGCCATCAATAAAGAAATGTTTGGATAAATTATGAAAAGCCTCATCACAGATAAAGCCACACCAGGTGACTGAGAGGGATTTCCACATTTTGAGTGAGAAATAGAAGACGCAGAGAATGCATGGTGTATTTTTTCCAAAACAAACAATGGACTCCAAACCCTAACTATGTGTATATATTATGTTTTGCATGGGTATATAATTACATATCAGCACATGAGCTGATGGGAAAAGCTAAAAGGCTATTGGCATCTTTTTTACCTGGGAGAGAATGCTGGGGTGGACACTTAAGAGAACAAAGGGGTGGGAAGTCTCAGGGGGTGTTTGAGAAGAGTTGTTTAGCTTGCCTCACACACGAAGGCTGCTGGAGGGGCCCTCTCTTGGGGGCCACAGTTTTAAGGATGTGGGTGCAGGACCTGGTGGACCTCTCCACCCTCCCCACGTCTCACCTGGTGAAATCAGATCATTTTGAATATCAAGGACGCTGCAGGGAACCCAGAGTCAGGAGAAGTACAGGGCCTAATGGCGAGGCTGGGTGAAGCGGTCCTACATGTCTACTGCCCCAGGGACAGTGGGGCAATCATGGCATGACTGCACGTGTGCAGAATCCAAATAAAGCTGGGGTCCCCATGACCCACTTCTTGTAGGTGTGACACCTACCAAAGTAAAAAATTGTTAAGAATAATCTCCAATCTTCACAGGTCTTGAAGACCATTAAGGGATCCAATTCATAATATACTTCAATGCATCTAAAATACCCTTCTCTCACACCCTCAAATCACTTTTGAATCTCACGCTCAACTCCCCCAAAACTCCTCCTCCAGGCCCCAGATCACAAGCCTTTGTTGGTTTAGTTTCCTTCTCTCTTCCCGCCTGCATTCCAGCCCCGTCTCTCTGTACCATCCTCTCAAAGTCCCAGGAGACAGGCTGGCAAGCATGGAAATCTCCATATGGGCGAGGAAGGGGAGAAGTTGAGTGGGAAAAAGAAACATTTTTCTTTAACAGGTGGTGAGATATTATTCATTAATAAGTTTTGCTTCTTTTGCATATGTGAGCCTACTGTATTTGGGGGATCTGCTGCCTTCTTCAGGCTGGGTCTTCCCCCACACCCCAAGTGACTGCCCCCATCATGTTTGACAGCTGCCCTCCGCCTTCCAGAGCCAAGGCCCTGTTTAAGAGTTACTTTGGGAGGTGGACACATCCCCACCATGCTGGAGTCCTCTCCAGACCTCTATCTGCAGATTCAGGGGAGGCGGGCTATGGGAGAGTTTGAAGCTTGCCAGCACGCAGTCTTGCAGAACAGGTGGTTTTGTTTATTTTTCTTCATTAGATTTACAAAATTGTACTCTTTACTAAAACAGCCTCAGGGCTCAAGCACAACAAGTACAGGCACAATGAGATGACATTTAATTAAAATACAGAAATATAAGCAGCAGACATCATGGTCGTGCAGCAGAAATTGCCGCAAAACAAACATTGGAGAAGCCACCGTCATTTGGCTGCTCAGCGACAGAGAGCAAAGGAAAAGTGAAGTGTCTCCTGCTCAGCCCTTTGCCCGGCTCACTTATGCAATGGCAAGAAGGCCAGAAAAGAGGCCAGTCTGTAGGTCCTGGGGCCTGAAGAGTCCAAAATAACCCCCCTCTCCCCGAATCATGGAACCACTGCCCTCCACTGTTCTGGGGAGTGGCACTTTAGGGCACAACCCCAGCCTCTGCCTCTCCTTACTCTGCCTTTAATGAGGGTGGGTTTCTCTGGGCTATTCTGATAGGATAGCTTTGTTTTAGGGAATCAGTCTACTAGTATCAGAGCCAGCTTCTGAAAGCATTATGGTTCAGTAGAAAGACAATAGGCTTTTTAAAAAAATTTTGATAACATATATACAACATAACATTTCCCATTTTAACTACTTTCAATTATTCAGTTAAGTGTGTTGAGTCACAACAGCATGCTACCCTCACCACCATCTGTCAGCAAAATTTTTTCATGACTCCAAATAGAAGTTCTGTACCCACTAAGCATTAACTTCTCATTCAAGAGCAATAGGGTTTTGAGTCAATTAAAGTTGGGTTCAGCTTCTGGTTCTGTTGGGATCCAGCTGTGTTGATCTTGCACAAATCACATAAATCCTCCAGATGTCCATTTGCTCATCTCTCAGGCTAGGTTGTTGGTCCCAACTACATAACTGGTTTATTAGGAGTCTCAGTTCATGGACGCCACAAATATGAAATGGTTTACTTTTCCCTATACCTGCCCTCAAACTGTACTTATGCCCAAACCCCCATTTTTCACTAGGTTTCAGCTCCCTTAATGACATATCAACCCAATTCCATAACTGTCCAGCCACCTTCTTTCATTAAGCAGTTACTTTTTGTCCTTAAGACTTGGTCTTGTTCTTTTTTATTCTTAATGTTTTTTTAAATGTGAAATATAACATACATACAAAAAAAGCAATAAATTTCCAAGTGCATTTTAACAAGCAATTATAGAACAGAATTTAAAGTTTGGTATGGGTTACGGTTCCATGATTTTTCATTTTTCTTCTAGCTACTCCAAGACACTGGAGGCCAACAGAAATACCGTTAAAATGATTCAGCAGTCACACTCCAATGTTCAATCCTTTCTTCTCAGTTATACTCCTCCTTCTCTTTAAATAACATATAAACATAAAAGCAATAAATTTCAAAGTACATTGTGGCAATTATTTGTAGATTGATCCCGTTTTTTTTTCTTTTCTTTTTATATGTTGTATGGCAGGGGTCACATTTCATTCTTTTTCCATGTGAGTCTCCCCTTATTGCAACACCATTTGTTGAATTTTTGTTTGGTTGTTTTTTCGCGTGCTTATTTGTTTGTTTGGGAAGTGCATGGGCCGGGAATCAAACCTGGGCCTCCTGCTTGGCAGGTAAGAATTCTACCACTGAACTACCCTTGCACCTCTGGCCCTGTTCATTTTAAAATTTTGACCTTATATCCATTTTACCTATTTTTCCTCACCTCCTAGGACCGCCAGATAAAATACATAATGTCCAGTGAAATTACAATTTTGGATAAACAAGTGATTTTTTAACTGTAAATATGTCTTTCTCCAGACCAGTTAAATAGAACCTATTGGCATGTCAAGATGTTTTTAAGTTCCCCAGGTGACTCTAACATGCAGCCCAGATTGGGGCTCCTGCGAGTATCTTGGAGGGTGGTCTGGCTTCCTCCAGCTCCAGTAGGGCCTCCCCCTTTCTGGCATGCACCAGCTTTGGGGAGGCAGGTCTCATCTTCCTTGACTGCCTGTTGTAAGCTGATAATCCTCTCTGTTGATCACCACAGCTCCTCCGTCTGACACCGACAGGCCATTTGTTCCCAGCGTATGGCAGGCATCCAAATTTGGGCTCTCCTGTGGAGCACATTTGTTGGTTCTTTGGAGAGTCAGGTGTGGGTCCTTTCTCCTGCCGAGTCCCTTCTGTGTGAGACCAGGCGTTAGCTCCTCCCTCCTGCTACTGAGGGTTCCCTCCTCCACCAGGCAGCCCTCAGGGGAGATACTGGCAAAATAAATTAATCTCAACACTCAGAGAGCACACTAAGAGATCCTTTGGATAGCTCTTTAAGGCATTTTTCTCATCTGTCATAAATAAACTCAAAGATAAATATATATATTTTTTTTGCATGGGCAGGCACCAGGAATGGAACCCAGGTCTCTGGAATGGCAGGTGAGAACTCTGCCA
>PVIY010046293.1:0-18584 GCA_004026745.1 Myrmecophaga tridactyla | reverse complement strand
CCTTCTCTGTATAACACCACCATCACCTTTGACCTTTCTCTCCCACTCTTTAGGGTATTTGGGCTATGCCCTTTCTAACTTTTTCACGTTGGAAGGGGCTGTCAGTAATATGGGGTAGGGAGATGGATCTAGCTGATGCTCTGGAGAGACTGGGCCCTCTAGGTTTCAGGACTTTTCTGGTCCAGGGACCCATCTGGAGATTGTAGGTTTCTGGAAAGTTACCCTAGTACATGGAACCTTTGCAGAATCTTATATATTGCCCTAAGTGTTCTTTAGGATTGGCTAGAATGGTTTTGGTTGGGGTTTGGAAAGTTTTGATAGGTAGCAATGTCTAACTGAAGCTTGCATAAGAGTGACCTCCAGAGTAGTCTCTCGACTCTATTTGAACTCTCTCAGCCACTGATACCTTATTAATTACACTTCGTTTCCCCCTTTTGATCAGGATGGCATTGTTGATCCCATGGTGCCAGGTCCAGACTCATCCCTGGGAGTCATCTCCCAGGCTGCCAGGGAGATATTCACCCCTGGATGTCATACCATTTAGGGAGAGGGCAATGATTTCACTTGCAGAGTTGGGCTTAGAGAGAATGAGGCCACTTCTGAGCAACAAAAGAGGTCCTCCAGAAGTAACTCTTAGGCATGCCTATAGGTAGTCTAAGCTTCTCTGCTACATACATAAGCTATACAAGAGCAAGCCTCAAGGTCAAGGGCTTGCCATATTGACTTGGGTGTCCCTAATGTTTGACACAGTATCAGGGATTTCCCTAGTGGTGAAGTTTAATGGTTTTATATTTTTTCTCCCATTCCTCAAAGGACTTTGCCAATATTTTTTGATTATCTGCTTAATATATTCTAGGATGTATCCAGGCATTACATTAAGCTATGCAGGAATAAAGGATCTCATTCTTATTCTGGGCTTCCTGTATTTCACTTGTTTAAATGAGCTATCTAGACAGGTTGAGTTAGATTATGTGCTTCAGAAAATTTAGTTTCCAGACAAAATCATCCTTTCTTCCTTTGGTCCCAAAGAGTAGGTGCAGTTCTAAAATATAGACAATGTCTTCCTTACCCTTGTGTTCTGAATTACCTTAATCCCAACCTGATCGGGTTCTTTCTTATCTCTGAATACCAGGTTATACATATATATATATACATATATAAAAGAGCCTCTCAGAATTCAGAAATAATAATTACCACTCTGGACTAAACATGACTGCTATCAGAGCTTACAATCTAGGCTGATTTTCTTATAAGCAATTTCTACTTTCTCTTTTGTTTATGGCTTATTTTGCCTCACCAAATGTCCCACAGGTTCATTCACAATGTTGCATGCTTCAAAACTTCATTCCTTTTTGTAGTAACCCATATGTATGCCCCATTGTTCGCCAGTCTACTTCTCAGTCAGTGCATCTTTCAACCACCTGCATTCATTAGGTATCATGTATAATGTTCAAAGTCCACAGTCCATCAACACTCTCACTTTTAGATAATTTCATGTTCCCAAGAGAAAGATAACCAATAAACATACCCTCACCAAATAGGACATTTAAACCTCCCCTTAATTCTTGTCCCTCCCTTCATTATTTATCTCAGCTGTTGCTGTGGTGGTGCTGATGTTTTCCTGCTAAACATAGCCCATAGCATGCAATGGCAGTTTTCCCCCATACCCTGAACTTAAACACTCTTTGTATAAGAATCATACCTTTGAAGTAATTCATGCAAGAACTTATTTATATTTGTAGTGTTAATCACTGGGACATGTAGGTCTATACAACCTCTTTCAATCTTGTTCACCTTTAATATGGTAATATTAACTTATAGACCCACTAGTGAACTGCCTTCACTTCTATCTATTCCCTCACATTTGAATACAGCCTCATTACCTAACCATTCACCCATCTCTAGCTTCTTTGTATCTGTAAGTCCCCTATAGTCTGTATTATAAGCCTAGAATTTTACCTTTACCATGGTCATGAAAGTGGAATCACACAGTACTTATCCTTTTGTGTCTGGCTTATTTCATTCAGCATTATGTCCTCAAGGCTTATCCATCTAGTCATGTGCTTCAGGACATCATTTCATCTTACTGCAGCATAATATTCCATCATATGTATATATTACATTTTGTTAAGCCACTCATCTGCTGATGGGCACTTGGTTGTTTCCCTCTTTTGGCGATTGTGAATAATACTGCTATGAACATCAGTATGCAGTGTCTGTTTGCTTCTCTGCTTTCAGCTCTTTTGGGTATATACTGAGTGGTGCTATTGCCGGGTCATGGGGCAACTCAATATTTAGTTTCCTAAGGAACCGCTAAACTGTCTTCCACAGTGGCCATATGAGTACCATTATACATTCCCATCAGCAGTGCATAAGTGTCCCAATTTCTCCACATCCTCTCCAACATTTGTAGTTTCATGTTTGTTTAATAGCAGCCATTCTTATAGGTGTGAGGTGATCTCTGCTCATTTTTAAACAGTTTTATTTGCACATCATACAATCCAACCTAAGTAAATAGCCATGCCTTCACCACCATAATCTATATGGGGACATTTCCTTTTCTTCACCATAGAATCCATAGCCCTCCCCCATGTCCTTCCCCCTTGTTGACATTTAGTTTTGGCTTAATACCTTTGTTACGTTCAGTGGAAACTTATTACAATGTTACTGTTGACTATAGACCCTAGCTTGCATTGATTGTACCTTTTCCTGTATACCATCCATTTTCAACACCTTGCAATGTTGACAATCATTTGTTCTCCCTCATGCAAAAATGTTTTTATATTTGTACATTTAATCACCATCATTGTTCATTCTAGACATTCCTAAGTTATACCTTCTCAGTCTTTATCCTCTAACTTTCCTTCTGGTGTCATACATGCCCCCAGCTCTTCTCGCTCAACCATACTCACATTCAGCTTCATTCAGTGTACTTCTATTATTGGGCTACCATCAGGTAGTATTGTGCTATCCATATCTGAATTTTTACAATCAGTCCTGCGGCACAATGTGTTTTCCTTCAGCACCAATTACCTAATCTCTACCCTACTTTTATTTCCTGAAAACCTGTGTTATTAATTGAAATTCTCCAAATTCACTCATTAACGTTAGTTCATATCAGTGGGACCATATAGTATTTGTCATTTTGTTTCTGGCTAATTTCACTCAGCATAATGTCCTCAAGGTCCATCCATGTTGTTACATGCTTTATGACTTTATTTTGTCTTACAGTTGCGTAATATTCCATTGTATGTATAGACCACAGCTTGTCAACAACACACTCTTGAATAATTAGTGGGTCAAGGAAGAAATTACTAGAGAAATCGGTAAATATCTGGAGATGAATGACAATGAGAATATGACATATCAAAATTTATGGGATGCAGCAAAGACAGTGCTGAGAGAGAAATTTATTGCCCTAAATGCCTATGTTAAAAACAAGAATGAGTAAAACTTGAGGATTTAACTGCTCACCTGGAGAATGAACAGCAAACTAACCCCAAAGCAAATAAAAGAAGAGAAATAATAAAGACTAAAGCAGAAATAAACAAATTGGAGAACAATGAAACAATAGAAAGAATAAACAAAACAAAAAGTTGGTTCTTTGAGAAAATCAATAAAATTGATGGTCCCTAGCTAGACTAACAAAGAAAAAAAGAGAGAGGATACAAATAAATAAAATCAGAAATGAGAGGGGGGTCATTACCACAGATCATGAAGAAATTTTAAAAATCATAAAAGAATATTATGAACTATATGCCAACAAACTAGGCAACTCAGATGAAATGGACAAATTCCTAGAAACACACAAATTACCTATACTGACTCGAGAAGAAATAGAAGATCTCAACAAATCAATTACAAGTAAGGAGATCAAATCAGTTATCAAAAATTTTCCCTCACAGACAAAAAAAGCCCAGGACCAGATGGCTTCAGGAGAATTTAATCAAATGTTTTAAAAAGAACTAATGCCAATCCTGCTCAAACGCTTCCAAAACCTTGAAGAAAAAGGAACACTAACATCACTCTAATACCAAAATCCGATAGATGATACAAGAAAAGAAAACTACAGACCAATCTCCCTAATGAACATAGATGCAAAAATTCTTAACAAAACACTAGTAAATCATATCCAATATCAAATTAAAAGAATTATACATCATGATCAAGTGGGATTCATACCAGGAATGCAAGGGTGGTTCAACATAAGAAAATCAATCAATGTAATACAGCACATTAGCAAATCAAAAAGAAAAAAAATCACATGATCATATCAATTGATGCTGAAAAAGTATTTGACAAAATCCAGCATCCTTTCCTGAAAAAAACACTTCAAAAGTTAGGTAGCAAAGGAAACATTCTCAATATCATAAAGGGCATATATGAAAAACTCATAGTCAGCATCATACTTAATGGTGAGAAATTGAAAGCATTCCCCTTGAGATTGGGGATGAGACAAGGATGCCTATTGTCACCACTATTATTCAACTTTGTATTAGAAGTATTAACTGGAGCAATAAGGAGAAAGAAATAAAAGACACCCAAACAGGAAGGGAAGAAGTAAAACTTTGATTATTTGTAGGTGACATGATCCTATACTTAGAAAACACTGAGAAAAAAAAAAAAGAAAACACTGAGAAAGCTACAGCAAAACTACTTAAGCTAATAAACAAATTCAGCAAAGTGGCAGGATACAAGAGTAATGTACAAAAATTAGTAATGTTTCTATACACAAGCAATGACCTATCTGAGGTAACAACTAAGGAAAAAATTCCACTCAGAATAGCGACCAGAAGAATTAGGTATCTAGGAATAAGCCTAACCAGGGATGTTAAGGTCTTATACACAGAAAATTACAAAAAAATTGCTAAAAGAAATAAAAGGTGACCTAAATAGATGGAAAAATATTACATGCTCATGAATAGGAAGGTTGAATATCATCAAGAGGTCAATTCTACCAAACTGATCTACAGATTCAATGCAATGACAATAAAAATCCTAACAACCTACTTTGAAGACTTGGAAAAGCTGGTTATCAAATTTATATGGAAGGGAAAGAGACCTTGAGTAGCTAAAGATATACTGAAAAAAAAAAAAAAGAGTAAGCTGGGAGGTCCCTCAGTTCCTGACTTTAAAGCTTACTATAAAGCCACAGTGGTCAAAACAGCATGATATTGGCACAAAGATAGAAGGACTGACCAATGGAATAAAATCAAGAGTGCAGAGATTGACAATCAAATTTATGGACTTTTGATCTTTGATATGGCCCCCAAATCCACTGAATTGGGACAGAATAGTCTTTTCAATAAATGGGTATGGGAGAATTGGATTTCAATAGCCAAAAGAATGAAAGAGGACCCCTAGCTTAACATTCTATACAAAAATTAATTCAAAATGGATCAAAGACCTAAATGTAAGAGCCAATACCATAAAACTTCTTGAAAAAAATGTAGGGAAACATCTTCAAGATCTAGTAATAGGAGGTAGTTTCTTAAAGTTTACACCTAAAGCACAAGCTGTGAAAGGAAAAACTAGACAAATGGAAACCCCTCTGTGCCTCAAAGGACTTTATTAGAAAGGTGAAGAGGCAGTCAACACAATGGGAGAAAATATTTGGCAACCAAACATATCAGATAAAGGCTTGATATCTTGTGTACATAAAGAAATTATACAGAGGCAGCAGGTAGCCGGAGAGGCTTGATATCTCTCCTTGAGAGGCAAAGGTGTGTATAAAACTATGAATGTTACGAGAACTTTATTTGAAATTAATGAGTACCCTGATAATGAGGTACAGAAAAACTGAGTATTAACTCTGGAAAAATGGCAAGAAAAGTGGGTGAGCCACAACATTTCATTTCATCAAGAACAAGGACATCAGATATTAAAGAAGCATTTGGATACTTTTCTTAATGACATGAGTGGACTCAGGATATTTTTTCCTCTTTATGGAACACAGTTGAGATGAGATGGTTTGCAGACTTGGGAAATAGCACAATGAGTGTGGAGATCAGTGAACTTAGGATTCGAGATTTAAGAATCTTTCTTATTTGGTAGAACCAATTGCCGAAATTCCTGGAGCCAATGTATTTAAGAGTTCTTCATGGAACTTTTCATTGTACTGCTGCAGCATTTTTGATATTTCTAGAGTAAATATTGGTGAATTTGACAGTATTTGGGATAGAGGAGACTTAGCCGCTATTAACCAAGGTGATCCAGAACGCTATGTAGATATAATGTCCTTAACAAAAAAAGGTTTCCGTATGTCGCATCTGCTGTTTCTTATGATCCAATTAAATGTGGAGGCCCACCATTTTATATTCCAGATGCTGAAATTAAAAGGCTGTTTGGCACAAAATACAACATTCATTGTCTTGAGAAGGTTGATGCTTTTGAAGAATGTCATAAAAGTTGGGGAATTGACTACATATTTGAAAAGTTATATTTATTTGCAGAACAAAATCTAGCACATAAATATGTTTTTGAGCAATTGAAAATCATGCTCAGGCATGAAAATATAATGGATGACTAAAAATATTTACCACTCACACCACAGAACTTTGTTCAAAAGTGCATAAATTTTTTAGAGAAAAACACATAATGTTTAAAGTGATTACCTTTTAGAGGAGAGTAAAATTAGGAGTAAATGCAAACTATACTCGTTTTTACTTACAGATTATAAAAAATTTTACCATGAGCATGTATTAGCATATAATTAATATTTAAAAGAGAAATGCAAGCATATTACAAATAGATATGAGAGAAAAATTGACATTAAGTGTAATATTTTAATATGGTGCAAGGTATTAAGAAAGTAATCAGGAAATTATATAAAATAATTTTTACTATAAACACTCCTTATGTACTGCTTTTCACATTTTGTCCCTTTATGTAATAATTTTATAGGTAAGATAATCAAGAAACAACTTTAAAACTAAAACTTTTTAGTTAAGTGAACAAACTTATATGGAACCAAGAGTTTTCTTAAACTGTAAAAATTTTACAAATTTTAAAATTAAGTTTTTTCCTGAGTTTGGAAAGTTTTTGTCTCCTCTAGGTTGATCTTGTTTAAATGATAGTCTTATAAAATTTGGTGAATCTAGACTCCTGATTGTTCCCTATGAAAGTTTAGATTAAAATCTGTTTTTTATTAACACTCACATTTTATTAAATCAAACACTACCCTTTAATGGCACTACCTAATATCTAATAGGTTTCGATGGTTTAGCAAATGTTAATTGAATGGGGTACTTTATTAAAAATAGGTTGTGTGCAAAAAAAAAAGAAGAAATTATACAGCTTGTTCTAGTTTGCTTGCTGCCGGAATGCAACACACCAGAGATGGATTGGCTTTTAATAAAAGGGGATTTATTTCATTAGTTCTTCAGAGGAAAGGCAGCTAACTTTCAACCGAGGTTCTTTCTTACATGGGAAGAAAGGGCGGTCTCTGCTGGCTTCTCTCTCCAGGTCTCTGGGTTCCAACAACTTTCCCCGGGGTGATTCCTTTCTGCATCTGCAAAGGCCTGGGCTGAACTGCGAGTGCTGAGATGAGGAGGTATGCTGAGCTGCTTGGGCTGTGCTAGTTGCACTCTCTCATTTAAACACCAGCCAATTAAGTCAAACACCATTCAATGCAGTAGGTACGTCTTCTAGCCGACTGCAGATGTAATCAGCAACAGATGAGGTTCACGTACCATTGGCTCATGTCCACAGCCACAGAACTAGGTGCCTTCACCTGGCCAAGTTGACAACTGAATCTAACTACCACACAGCTCAACAACAAAAGAACAAACAAGCTGATTATAAAATGGGCAGAGGAAATAAATTGGCACTTTTCTAAAGAGCAAATACAGATGGCTAAAAAGCACATGAAGAGAGCTGCTCATCTTTATTGGCTACAGGGAAATAAGATAACAATGAGATATCACTTCAAACCTATAAGAATGGCTGCTATTAAACAAATAGGAACCTATAAACATTGGAGAGGGTATGGGGAAATTGGAACACTTATTCACTGCTGGTGGGAATGGTAAAATGGTTCAGCCACTGTGGAAGTCAGTTTGGTGATTCCTCAGAAAACTAAATATTGAGTTGCCCTATGACCTGGCAATACCAATACTTGGTGAGTTGAGGGCAGTGATATGAACAGACATTTGCACACCAATGTTCGTAGCAGCACTATTCACAACTGCCAAGAGATGGAAACAGTCCAAGTGCCCAACAACAGACGAGTGGATAAACAAAATGAGGTATGTACATACGATGGAATATTATGCAGCTTTTAGACAAAATGATGTCCCGAAACATGACATTTGCAATCAGCTAAGGGGAGCATCTTTTGCAATGAGTGATGCTTAATCTAATCACTGGAAGGCTTTTAAGGAGGATTCAGAAGAGACAATGACTCTTCCTGCTTCAGGCAGCCAGCCTCTCCTGAGAGTTCATTGAGGACCTTCATTGGAACTGCAAGCTCGTGGCCTACCCTACTGATCTTGGATTCTACATCCCCATGGTTACGTGAGACACTTTCATAAGTTTTGTATTTATGGATATTTCCTCCAGATTCTGTTTCTCTAGAGAACCCTAGCTAATACAGGTGGTTAAGATTTTCATATGTTAATTGTAAAAATATTTGTATCTTCATATTTTCCTGAAATCAGGAAAATATTTAGCAATATAGGTCATTACTATAGTAATGCAGATATTTGTAAGAACTTTCTGCTTGATATTTTGAGAACATTCACAGTTTTGAGAGCTGATCAAGTGATGTCTAAGTTAGTGTTTAATACTTAGAATTTAAGAATTTTGCTATCTGAACTTGCAGATTTTTTCCTTGTTGCCTTAATTTTAAATTGATTTATGAAACTTCCTGTGCAAACACAGGTTTTACAATGACTATATGGATACTTTATTTAAATATGCTTATGGTTAAGCTAACTAAGATATCCGTTTTTGGTGGTTCTAAGTGTATTGTTTGCTTTCTTGAAAAAATTTCATTTGTTAAAAAAAAAGAAAGAAACAGAAGTTATCTTGAAGAATTGACAATTTAGCCAAGCTTTTCTGATCAGATCAACTGGAGAGAATCAAAGATTTGTTTGGCTTTCAGTTCTCCACCTTAAACAAAGAACCATTAAAAAACTCCATAATGATAGTTGCCAGGGACTGAGGGGGTGGGGGATGGGGAAATCGCTTAAATTTCGATTTAAGCGGTAATCGAATCGGTAAATTTTACTTCCAAGTGATTGAAATGTTTTGGAGCTAGATAGAGGTGGTGGTTGTACAACCATATGAATGAATTAAATGCCACCGAATTGTTCACTTTAAAATGGTTAATTTTACGTTAGGTGAATTTCACCTCAGTAAATTATTAAAAAAAAAAAAAAAGATGAAAACCAATCATCACAAATTTCTAAAACCAGAAAAAAATCACTATTCTTTTCAGTTGGCTATCTACAAACTTATTTCTAGCATATTTTTATCTATGCAATTATTTTAATTCATTATATGACTTCACTTTTCAATGCTGACAGGAAGTCAGAAATTCCTGACATGGAGTACCCACAAATTGACTCCAGGGCATCCAAGAACCCCTTAAAATTATGCTAAAAATTATGTGTGTGTGTTCATTTTTCTCAGGCGAGAGTCTGTTCTTTTCATCAGGTATTCAGATGTCTCCAGAAACAAAAAAACGTTAAGAGATATCTTTAAAACAATGACTCAAGTTACATACACATATAATTTTTTTGTAGTAAGAAACGTCTTTTTTTGGCATAGACAGGCTCCGGGAGTCGAACCCGGTCTCCAGCGCGGCAGGTGAGAATTCTTGCCACTGAGCCACCGTTGCACCGCCCTTTAGTAATGTCTTTTTAATGTAATTTTATTGAGATATATTCACATACCATGTACACATCCAAAGTACACAATCAGTGGTTCACAGTATCATCATATTGTTGTGTATTCATCACCACAATCAATTTTAGAACATTTTCATTACTCCAAAAATAAAAATAAAAAAACACCCCAAATATCCCATATTCCTTATCCTCCCTATTATTTTTTTTTTGTCTTTATTTTCTTACTCATCTGCCCATACACTGGATAAAGGGAATGTCAGTCACAAGGTTTTCACAACCACACAGTCACACCATATCATCGAGAGTGAAGGCTATAAATTGGGTAGACTGAAATACTAGTGGTCAATGAGGAGGGATAAGAGGCATGGGATGTATGAGTTTTTTCTTTTTATTTCTTTTTTCTGGAGGGATACAAATGTTTTAAAAATGATCATGGTGATGAACATACAACTATGTGATGATATTGTGACCCATCCATGGATATGTATGAAGATTTGTCAATAAAAATATTTAAACAAAAAATATTTTTTAAAATATTTAAACAAAGTCAAGACTAGTGGATTATAGTTTAATAGTATCAGGTATTTCCTTCTAGCTCTTCTTATGCAACTAAAAAGGAATATCTATATAATGCATAAGAATAACCCCCAGAGTGACCTTTCAACTCTATTTGAAATCTCTTAGCCACTGAAACTTTATTTTGTTTCATTTCTTTTCCCCCTTTTGGTCAAGAAGTCTTTCTCAATCCCACAAAGCCAAGGCCGGGCTCATCCCAGGTAGTCATGTCCCACATTACCAGGGAGATTTATATCCCTGGGAGCCATGTCCCATGTAAGGGGGAGGGTAATAAGTTTATTTGCAGAGTTGCCTTGGAGAGAGAGAGGCCACATCTGAGCAACAAAATAATTCTCTGGGGGTTACCCTTAGGTATAATTATAGATAGGCTTAGCTTCTCTTTTGAGGAATAAGTTTCATAAGGGCAAACTCCCAGATTGAAGGCTTGGCTTATTAAATTGGGAGTCCCTAATGTTTGAGAGAATATCAGGAATTTCCCAGGTGGGGAAACTTAATATTTCCACATTTCCTCCGAATACCTCCAGGAGACTTTGCAAATATATATATTTTAATTTTCTACCCAAAATACTCTGGGATGTATCAGGGTATTACATTAACCTGTACAGAATAATAAGATCTCATTCCCTATTATGGGTTCCATGTATTTATGTTATTTAAATAACCTGCCATACAGGTTAAATTAGATAGTGTGCTACAGAAAATACAAACTTTGTACCAAATATATATACACATAATTTTAAATCTTTTCACAAATATACTCAAATTGTCCTCCAGGGAGATTGTACCATCTTCAAGCCCACTGATAATAATATGAGTATACTTTTTCCCTGCACTCCTGCCAATATTGTATATTATTAAAAACAACAACAACAACACAACTTTGTTTGCCTGATAGGCAGAAAATGATTTGTTGTCTTATTTTGCATATATTGAGCTCTTCAGTGTATTTATTGACCATTTATGTTTCATTTATTGAAAATTGTGAACTTGCTATTTAGTTCCTGTAACTATTTTCTATTACTGTATATTAGCCTTTTTTTATTGCTTTGTAAGAGATTATCTATCATCTGTTGCAAATATTTTTTCTCAGCATATTAGTTGTCTTTTGATTGGCTTTAAATTTTTATAGTAATTTCCTTTATGGCTTCTGTCCCCGATGCAATGCTTAGAAAGTCCTGCCCATGTCAACATTATAAATTCACGTATATTTTCTTCTAATATTATTTTTCTTTATTGAGATAAAATTCATGTAGCATAAAATTCACCATTTTAACTGTTTTAAAGTGTACAATTGGGTGGCTTTTAATACATTCATAAAACCATTACCTCTTTCTAATTCCAGAACATTTTCATCACCCCAAAAGAAACCTTATACCCATTAAGCAAACACTCCCCAATACTCTCTCCCACCAGCCCCTGGCTACCATTATTCTGCTTTCTGTCTCTATGGATTTGCCTATTCTGGACATTTTATATAAATGGAATCATACATTATGTGGCCTTTTGTATCTGCCTTCTTTCACTTAGCATGTTCAAGGATGAATTTTGAAAACATGCATTAGTTGTGGCATACATTCATACTTCATTCTTTTTTATTGCTGAATAATATTCCATTGTATGTATATACCACATTTTATTTATTCATTCATCAACAAAATGGATATTTGAGTTGTTTTTACTTTTGGGATATTGGGAATAACCCTGCTATGAACATCTGTGTGCAAGTTTTTGTTTGAACACCTGTTTTCAATTCTCTTGGGTACATACCTACAAGTGGAATTGCTGGTCATAAGGTAATTCTATGTTAACTTCTGGGGAACCACCCAACTGTTTTCTATGGTGGTTGTACAATTTTATACTGCAACTAGGGATGTTTAGAGGTTCCATTTTCTCCACATCCCCACCAATGCTTGTTGTTTTTTTTAATAGCCATTCTAGTATTTGTAATGTGATAACATTATGGTTTAATTTGCATTTCCTTAATGACTGATGATAACGAGCATCATTTCATGTGCTTATTGGCCATTTGTATAACTTGTGGAGAGAAATATCTATTCAAGTCCTTTGCCTGTTGTTTAGTTGGGTTGTTTGTTTTTTTGTTATAGAATTGTAAGAGTTCTTTATGTACTAGAATTATAGATACTAGATCCTTATCAGGCAGGTATAGTATTTGCAAATATTTTTCCCATTCTGTGGGTTGTCTTTTTGCTTTCTTGATACTGTCCTTTTTTTTTTTTTCATTTTTAAACAGTTTTATTCACACATCATACAATCTAACCTTGATAGTGTCTTTTAAGGCCCAAAAGTTTAAAATTTTGATGAAGTACAATTTATTTTGGACTTTTAATTTGGTTGCTTGTGCTTTTGGTGTCATATCTAAGAATCTATTGCCAAATCCAAGGTCATGAAGATTCTTCTTGTACTTTTATTGCTTTGTTTTTTACATTTAAATTTTTAATCCATTTGCAATTTATTTAAGCATTAAATTGAGGTAGGAATGTGACTATTTTTTCCAAATATTAACTATTTCAAGTTTTCCTATCGCATTTATTACATAATCATCATTTCTCCATTGTTTTAAAATGCTAATACTTATCATACCCTAATTTCTTAAAAATGTATTTGGGCCGGTAAGTAATTGTAGCCTGAAATGGTTACTTTCTAAAATATTTTAGGTTCATGTTTAGAATTACTGTAGTAACTTAAATATTGATATTGTCTTTTCTAAAGCAGTTTATCTCATGTAATAACTCTCCTGTGAAGAAGGCAGACAGTAGGCAAGTTAGATATTAGCATCCCTCTTTCCTTTTCTCCTCTTTTGCTTTTTCTCCTATACCATGCTGCCATAATTCTTTATTTAGCCCATTTATTAATTTATTATATTTTATTGTTTAGAATAGGCTTAGTGATGGATTTCAAGACTCTTTTGGGATGTAAGAGATTTTGAAATCCCTAACCCTAACCCTGACAGAACTTCTCCTGCTATTCACCAGAGTCACAGCAGTGATGCATCTTAAGGCACTGAATACTGGAATGATGGAAATAAGATCCTGATGCTGCTGGGACAGGATGGTGGTGGCACACAGTGTTTAAGTCCGCTGGCGTTGGAATCAGCTAGACCAGGTTCAAATCTTGGCCTTGCCACTTATTGTGATTGTGGGTACATTACCTAACCTCCATAACCTTAGTCTCCTCATCCACAATGGGAAAGTAAAAATCACTTTATCACTTTTTCTTTCTCATGTTGTAAGGATCAGATGAGATAATATATGTAAAATGCTTAGCCCAATACCCGGTGCATGACACGTAAGCAAAATTTGGAGCAGTTACAATTATGAGTTTTATCTATTCAGATTGCTGGTTGCTTGGGACAGTGTTCTAAGTGTTTGAGTTCTGACTACTCTCACATGGTTCTTAAATCATTCTCTGCACACATTTATTCTTGGTCTCAGAAATTCTTTAATCTTTCTCCATGAATTTTTGCTCTCTCTTGCTTATGTTTCATAGTGATTGTTGAAACAGTAATTGCTTCAGTTACCTGTTGTGTCTTTTTCTCTTTTTTTTTTTTTTGCTTTCTTTGCTCTATTCAATTCTTGATTACTCTGCTATTGTTAATCGTCTGTTTTATTCAGGAGGTTATTTCTTTGGAATGCTTTCTTTGCTCTATTCAATTCTTGATTACTCTGCTATTGTTAATAGTCCGTTTTATTGAGGAAGTTATTTCTTTGGAAAGTAGAGAAATTTGACTTTTGGCTTTTCAGTCCATTAAACATTTTACAAACATGATGTTGGTATTTTGCAACTCTTGGGAATTGATGATAACATAACCTTGTTAGTCAGAATTGATATTTTAAAAATTATATATATATAATAAATAAAAAACCAAAAAATAAATAAAAAAAGAAAAAACAAAACAAAAATTATATATATATTTATGTTTCTACTAGAAACACATATAACTTTAACCAATAACTAATGCATTTTTTTAAAAAAAATTATTTATACAACGTAAAGCACATACATTCTTAACATACAAATATTCCATACATGGTGTACAATCAATGGCTCACAATATCATCACATAGTTGTATATTCATCACCATGATCATTTTTTAGAATTCGATATTTATTTTGAAGTAAGTTTTCATTATTCTGATTCTCCTGTATCCTAGTTCACCACATACTGGCCATAAGAGCTGTCAGAAGATTATGGTTATAAGGAAAAGGAGTCTTTCCTCCAACTGTGACATATCCAGTATACTCAGGCTATAAAAAAAATGTAGTTAAATGAATTTGCAGCTTCAGAAGACTGCTTTCTTCCACTGTAGCTTTCCTTGTTCTCTTTCCTAGTATGCATGCAGTGTATAGGAGGCTTCTTGACCTCAGATATGAATTGTAACATTTACATATCTGAACTGGTTTATCCCAACATAAAGCCTCCTTTTTATTCTGCCGTACTTCTTTTAGCCTGCAGATGTGCCAGTCTCTTTGGATCAAAAAAATTTTTGGAATATGGAATAATTGACGCTGAAGGAAGATTTTTTAAATGAAACAGCTGTGTGTCCTAGAAATATAACCTTGTGCTCTAGAGGGAGGACAGTCTTATCTCTTTTTTTGTGGAAGACCTCTATGATAAACCCTACAGTAGAGGACAGGCAGGAGGGGAATTACATATGCTTATATCTTTTTCTCAGTTGATGCAAAGGATACTGAATGGTGCTGCTACCTACTGAGAATCGACTAATGAAGACTGTTTTTGAGAGCCCTTGTTTTCTTCTTAATCCTGACAAGTGAAGTGAGTTTTGCTATTAGAAGAATTGCATTAATAAAACACTGCAGCAGGGCCACGGTGGCTCAGCGGCAAGAACGCTTGCCTGCCATGCCAGAGGACCCGGGTTTGATTCCCGGTGCCTGCCCATGTAAAAAACAAAACAAAACACTGCAGCATCTGAAATGATGCAAATAGGAGCTGTGCTATCCGCTATCTTCAGCTACTAGAAGTGGTAGTAATAGCATATTCTAACAACATCAGAATACTAGACAGGGGCTAACCTTTATCAAACAGTTAATATGCTCAAGGCACCATGTCATTTAGTCCTCACAACAACCCTTACCCTCATTTTACAGATGAAGAAACTGAGACTCAGAGAGATTAATTTACTCATCAAGTTCACACAGCTAGAAAGTGGTGAATTTGAACTCATGGCTGATTCTAGAGCTGAAACTCTACCTAGACATTCTAGGTAGTATGCTGTACTATCTTTCTATATTTATTCTTTTCTTAGGTGCTGGAAAGGACCATTCATTTAACCTTTAATTTCCTTCAAGACTTGAGATCTTTTAGGGCTGGGAGCATGCACTTGGAAGTGGTATTTATATCACCACCTCCTAATGGTGGACAGGAAATGGGGTTGGAAGAAGAAGAAGGATATAGAAAATCATTTTTCTGGGCAAAAACTAGGAGAAGCTAACTCTTTCCTCCAGGAATTCCAATGCACTGAGAAGAGGAAGTACAATGGATGTGAAGCCTGGCAGTGCAGGTTTGGGGGGCTGCTGCCTGATGCTGGTCTGCCTTTTAGGGGGCCCAGATCCAGGCAAAGCTCTTCATTTTGGAAAGGGAAATACTGAGAGCCAGAGAGGCCAAAGCCACCAGTAAGTTACTTTAGTGACGAGGATGGTCCATAAGGTTGTCTGCTTCACCAGTGTAGGGTCTGGGCTTGAAGACCCCTCTATCTACAGTGACCAACGATAGATAGTAAGAGTGTAGATTTAGGTTGGATTAACCCATTGCCATGATTTAAGGTGGCTTGTTCATGCTCTTGATTTCATCTTTGTGCCTGGTTTTCCTCCGGTCCCACTAACATTGCTGTTGGAGGTTTCTCATTTGGGGGTGAAAGAAGGAGAAATAAAGACTTTGCCCTCTTGTTTTTTTTTAAACTTCCCCTCACTCCGCCCTGAGATCTGACTGGGCATTGATACCAGCAATCTCAATATCTGAACATCAGCAATTGCTAATGATTGCCTTAGGGTCTGTGACTTGCCTTCTAAGAAGTCCTGCACACATCCTTCTGGGGATTAGAGTAAGGGGAGGAGAGAAGTTGCTCAGCATTTCAGTATCTCAATTCTAAAGGAACAAAGACACATCCAAAGAGAAATCACACAAAAAACAAACTCAACTGAGTAAAATCAAGTCTCCTGGCCCAGTAGTGATCACTTTTAAGAAGAATTACATGAAGTTTGCCTTGAAAGTACTAGTAACTTGATTAAAAGCCTCAGGAAGAGACGGCCAGGTCACCTTTATAGCAGAATGACTGATGCTACTCCCAGGAACCAATGGAATTGTAAAAAATTATTTCCCTTCCAGGTTAATTAGCATAAATCAAATAGAAGCATTAGTGTTTGGGGTATGTCAAAACTGCTTTCACTTCTTTCATTTGTGTTTGCCTTTTGACAGGCTATAATCATAGATCCATTCAAGCTTGCAGAAGAGTCTGACAATTCCAAATCCAGAAACCACCCCCCCACCCCCGCCCCGTTGTCTCTGGACGCTGCAGTAGCATAAAGAAAAGCTGCTAAGTCTACAACTGACTGGAAGACATAACAAGCAGTGAGCAGGAGGCTTACCAATGAGTTGCACATGTTTTTTTAACCTGCTGTCCCCCATAGCACAGACCGTAAGAAAGAATAAATAGCAAGAAGGCATCGCAGGCTAGATCACTGATAAGGACAAATAAATTCTTTATAGAAGATATTAAGTAAAGGATCACAAGAATCGCTTAAATAAAGACTAACTGAGCAGTTTCTCTATTTCTTAATTCATTCAGAGTTATGATGCCACTTAGTGGTCAGAAATGGATCTGAGGCAGATTTACGGTTTAACCAATAAGCAAGAAAGGTTTCAGAAATAACAGTTGGCAGAGGGTCCCAGAAAACAACATATCCTTCTGATCTACATAGCACCTTTTGGACTTTTTGCCATGTTTGCTTATTAAACAGTTCCTACTGAAATGATGCTAATTATGCCAAAAGATTGCCACATGAACTTTGAGAGAAATGTTCTTAAGGTAATGTGTTTTTTTTATACCACACTTTTTTTTTTTTTGGCTAATTGAATAAAGAAAACAAATGAATAATAAATTTCTTTGACCTCAGTTCACCTTAATGACTGACAACTTATGCATATAGTGACTATTTACAGTAAGTTCTAACAAGATTAGGAGGAGAGTTTGATAACTTTTAAAAGGAGAGCTAGGAGATGTGAGCATGGTGGGCTTTCTTTTTCTTTATAAAAGGAAAGTATTGATTGGATTCAGTTCTAGTTTCCGTAGTTAAGGATGATTATATCATTAGAGATTAAGAACAGTAAGGACAGGTCCAGGGATGGTTATTAAATGCAAGTCCAGTTGTACTTGAAGACCCTGTAGGGGGACGCAGAAAGGTGGAGGTCAGGTCCTTGTCATCAAGGAGCTGATAGTTCAGTTTTTAAATAACAGCCTTCAAGCAGTGAAGAGTTTGAATCAGAACATCTGAACTAGTTGCTATGAAGTCAGTGCAAAAAGAACAGGGGAAGCTGATATGGGCCAAGGGATTTTTAATTAAGGGTAAGAGAATTTTTAGGTCTTGTAAAACATTGGAGTGTATTCTACAGGATAGACTCTTCTTTTAAGAAAGCAGTTAAAAAGGAAGAAATTCTGATTCTTAGTGGGTTTAGCTATAGACTCTGATTTACATGATACAGCTGGGATTAAGCATATTTCACTGTCCTTGAGCACAAGATGGATCCTGAAAGAGGATAAATTAAAAGAACGGGTGCTGTCAATTATAAAATGAGTAAAAGATATGAATAGACATTTTCCAAAAGAAGAAATACAAAATGCTAAAAAGCACATGAAAATATGTTCATTTTCATTAGCTATTAGGGAAGTGCAAATCAAAACAACACTGACTCTTTTGTTACTCAGATGTGGCCTCTCTCTCCAGCCAACATGATGAGCAGTCTCACCACCCTCCCCCTCTCTGCGTGGGACATGACTCCCAGGGGTGTGTACCTTCCTGGCAACGTGGGACAGAGATCCTGGAATGAGCTGAGATTCAGCATCAAGGGACAGAAAAAAACCCTAGAATGAGCTGAGAATTAACATCAAGGGATTGAGAGAA
>PVIY010046292.1:0-18563 GCA_004026745.1 Myrmecophaga tridactyla | reverse complement strand
AGGAAAGCAAATGCCTACACACCAGCAAAAAATAATGGGTCATCCTAGGAAAATCAAAAATATGGTACAGTCAAAGGAATAAAGCAACAGTTCAAATGAGATACAGCAGTTAAAACAACTAATTCAGGATGTTGGAACAGACATGGAAAATCTCATTTTAAAACTCATCAAAAATCAAGGGAGACATTGGGTGAACAAACAAGACATTGGGTGAACAAAAAAAGAAATTGAAAGTTTGAAAAACAAATCACAGAGCTTATGAGAATGGAGAGCACAATAGAAGAGATGAAAAAAACAATGGAAATCTACTACAGTAGATTTGAGGAAGCAGAAGAAAAGATTAGTGAACTAGAGGAATGGATATTTGAAATCCACACACAAAAGAAAACAGAGAAAAGAATGGAAAAATATGAGTAGGGTCACAGGGAATTGAATAACAAACATGAATCACACAAAGATGCATGCTGTGGGTGTCCAGAAGAAGAAGAGAAGGGAAAAGGAGAAAAACTAATGGAGGAAATAATTTCTGAAAATTTCCCATCCCTTATGAAAGACACAAAATTACAGAGCCAAGAAGTGCATCATACCCCAAACAGAATAGATCCAAATGGTCATACTCCAAGACACTTACAGATGAGATTGTCAAATGTCAAGGCAGAGAGAATTTTGAAAGCAGCAAGAGAAAAACAATCCATCACCAAAAAGAAAGCCCAATAAATCTATGTGTTGCCTTCTCAGCAGAAACCATGAAGGCAAGAAGGCAGTGGTATGATATAGTTAAGATTCTAAAAGAGAAAAACTGCCAACCAAGAATTCTATACTCAGCAAAACTGTCCTTCAAAAATGAGGCAGCAACTAAAATATTTTCAGACAATCACTGAGAGAATTTGCAACTAGGAGACTGGCTCTGCAAGAAATACTAAAGGGAGTACTACATGCAAATAGGAACAGATAAGAAAAAGTAGTCTGAAGAAGGTAAAAATGAAGACTATCAGTAAAGGTAAAAAGAGGGGAAAAATAGATATGGTATATAAAAAGACAAAATGGCAGAAAAAAGGACTGCCTTTACAGTAGTAACATTAAATGTCAATAAATTAAATGCCCAATCAAAAGAAATAGACTGGCACAATGGATTAAAAATAGGACCCATCTATATGCTGTCTACAGGAGACTTATTTTAGACTCAAGGGCAAAAATTCATTGAAATTAAAAGGTTGGAAAAAGATATTTCATACAAACAACAATCAGAAAAGAACAGGAGTAGCTATACTAATATCTCACCAATTAGACTTCAAATGTAAAGCAATTGAAAGAGACAAAGAAGGACACTATGTGTTAATAAAAAGGAACAATTAAACAAGAAGACATAACAATCATAAATATATATGCACCGAGCCTGAGTGCTTCAGAATACATGAGGCAAACACTGACAACACTGAAGGGAGAAATAGACACCTCTACCATAATAGCTGGAGACTTCAATTCCCTGCCCTCAACAATGGATAGAATGTCTAGACAGAGGATCAAAAAAGAAACAGAGAATTTGAATAATATAATAAATGAACTAGATTTCATAGGCATTTACAGAACATTACTCCCCACAACAGCAGGATACACATTTTTCTCAAGTGCTCATAGATCATCCTCAAAGATAGATCATATTCTGGGTCACAAAGCAAATCTCAATAAATTTAAAAAGATTGAAATCATACAAAACACTTTCTCAGATCATAAAGGAATGAAATTGGAAATTAATAACAGGCAGAGGTCCAGAAAATTCATAGATACTCAGGGGCTAAACATCACACTCTTAAACAACCAGTGGATCAAGGAAGGAATTTCAAAAGAAATCAGTAAGCACAACATATCGAAATGTGTGGGCTGCAGCAAAAGCAGTGCTAAGAGGGAAATTTATTGCCTTAAATGCCTAGACTAAAAAAAGAGAAAGAGCAAAAATCAAGGAATTAACTGTTCATTTAGAAGAACTAGAGCAACAACAGCAGAATAATCCCAAAGCAAACAAAAGGAAAAAGATGATAATCAGTGCAGAAATAAATGAAATTGAGAACATGAAAACAATTGAGAAAATCAATAAAACAAGAAGTTGATTCTTTGAGAAAATCAATAAAATTGATGGACATTTGGCTAGGTTGACAAAAAGAGAGAGAGAGAGGATGAGAATAAATAAAATCAGAAATGGAAGAGGAGACACAACCACTGATCCTGCAGAAATAAAGGAGATCATGAGAAAATAGTATGAGCAACTATGCACTAATAAACTAAGCAAGATGAAATGAACAACTTCCTAGAAAGGCATGAACAACCAACATTGCCTCAAGAAGAAACAGATGATCTCAACAAACCAATTACAAGTAAAGAGACTTTTCTACCAAGCATTCAAGAAATAATTCATACCAATCCTGCTCAAACTCTCCACAAAAATTGAAGGGGAGGAAGAGCTACCTAACTCATTCTATGAAGTTAACATCACCCTAATACCAAAGCCAGACAAAGATACTACAAGACGAGAAAATTACAGAACAATCTCTTTAATGAATATAGATGCAAAAGTCCTCAACAAAATACTTGCAAATCGAATCCAACAGCACATACCTGGATTTATTCCAGGTATGCAAGACTGGTCCAGTATAAGAAAATCAATTAATGTAATACACCATATGTGCTGGTTTGAAGGGAAGCATGCCCCCTAAGAAAAGCCATGTTTTAATATAAATCCCATTTTATAAAGGTAGAATAATCTCTATTCAATACTGCATGTTTGAAACTGTAATGAGATCATCTCCCTGGATGATGTGATTTAGTCAAGAATGGTTGTTAAACTGGATTAGGGGACAACATGTCTCCACCCATTTGGGTGGGTCTTGATTGGTTTATTGGAGTCCTATAAAAGAGGAAATATTTTGGAGAATGAGAGACTCAGAGAGAGCAGAGAATGCCGCAGCACCATGAAGCAGAGAGTCCACCAGTCAGTGACCTTTGGAGATGAAGAAGGAAAACGCCTCCCGGGGAGCTTCATGAAACCGGAAGCCAGGAGAGAAAGCTAGCAGATGATGCTGTGCTCGCCATGTGCCCTTCCAGCTGAGAGAGAAGCCCTGACTGTGTTCGCCATGTGCCTTCTCACTTGAGAGAGAAACCCTGAACTTCATCGGCCTTCTTGAACCAAGGTATCTTTCCCTGGATGCCTTTGATTGGACATTTCTACAGACTTGTTTTAATTGGGACATTTTCTTGGCCTTAGAACTATAAACTAGCAACTCATTAAATTCCCCTTATTAATAGCCATTCCATTTCTGGTATATTGCATTCTGGCAGCTAGCAAACTAGAACAGATTTTAAGAGATTTTGGTACTGGAGAGTGGGGTGCTGCTGCTGCAGTTTGCAAATACCAAACATGTTGGAACAGCTTTCTAAATGGATAAGGGGAAGAATCTGGAGGAGTTGTGAGAAGCTTGACAGAGAAGGCCTAGAATGTTTTGAAGAGACTGTTGGTAGAAATGTAGACTCTGAAGTTACCTCTGACAAGGCCTTAGACAGAAATGAGGCATGTGTTATTGCAAACTGGAAGGAAGACGAGCCTTGTTTTAAAATGGCAAATAATCTGGCAAAATTGACTAGTGACTTTGGCTGGAAGGCAGATTTTAAAAGCCACGAACTTGGGTATTTAGCAGAAGAGATCTCCAAATTAAATGTCGAAAGCACAACCTGGTTTCTACTTGCAGCTTATAGTGAAATGCGACAGGAAAGAGATGAGCTGAAAACTGAACTCTTGGGTACAAAGAAACCAGAAATTGAAGTTCTGGAAAATTCTGGGCTTCCAGAAATGGAGACCCCAGAGAATAGAGCCCTGTGTGAGGATTTGACCAGATGTGGAGCCAGTCAGCCATTTCAGAGAAAGTCAGGATTGGACATGGAGTTATCCAGGAAGGATTTGTGGAAACTCCTTATGTCTGATGGGCATGATCCAACACTACTGCATAGAAAGCCAACGAGAGTGCTGTGGGACCTGTATAAACAGAGCCACTGCCAGTCTGGACTGGGGGGTTCAGAGAAGGGACACATTGGAGGAAAAATAACTTCAGAGGCAAAACCATGGAGGCTGAGGTCTAAAGTCAAGAAGCCTTGGGCCAGGAGAGCAGACCCACCCAAGCCTGTGGAGAGGGTGAGTATGCCCCAAAGGCAGAGGATGGTCCTTCCACCTCATTGCAGTGGAAGAGTCATGCCGCCTCAAGCCTTGGAGAGGATGAAGCACATTATTTAGGGTTTGGGGAGAGCCTAGCTGCCACCACATGGAGGGGTTGAGTGTGTGCCCTGGAGATGGCAGAGAGCCCAGGTGCGGCCCCAATGCTTGGAGAGGGTGGAGTCAAGAAAAAAGGTGGTCTCCCCAATATCCCCCAAGGTTGTATTCAGAGAGATGTAGGCCTCTGTGCAGGCCCTTGGAAAGGGTGGGACTGCCACTTTCTAAAGCCCTGAGGATAAATGACTCTCAGACTTTGAAATCTAATGGACTTTACCCTGCTGGTATTCGAAACTGTATGGGTCTGGTGACCCCTGTGTTCATTCCTCCCTATGAAAATGTGTATATGTATCCTATGAATGTTCCTCCTTTGTATGTTGGCAGCAAATAACTTGTTATGAGTTTTCAAAGGTCCAGAGCAAATGGAGAGAATTTTGCCTTAGAACAGACCATGCCTGTAACTGACTTGATGAGATTTTATACTGTCTCTAATTTTGTACTTCATTGTATTGCTACTGAAAGGTTTAAGGTTTCTGATATTGTTATGAAATTAATGTATTTTGTATATGGGAAAAACATGTCTTTTTTAGGGGCCAGAGGGTGGAATGTGCTGGTTTGAAAGGAAGTATGCCCCCTAAGAAAAGCCATGTTTTAATATAAATCCCATTTCATAAAGGAAGAATAATCTCTATTCAATACTGTATGTTTGAAACTGTGATTGGATCATCTCCCTGGTTGATGTGATTTAGTTAAGAATGGTTGTTAAACTGGATTAGGGGATGATATGTCTTCACCCATTTGAGTGGGTCTTGATTAGTTTCTGAAGTCCTATAAAAGAGGAAATATTTTGGAGAAAGAGATTCAGAGAGGGCAGAGAATGCTGCAGCACCACGAAGCAGAGATTCCATCAGCCAGTTACCTTTGGAGATGAAGAAGGAAAATGCCTCCCAGGGAGCTTCATGAAACCGGAAGCCAGGAGAGAAAGCTAGCAGATGATGCCGTATCCGCCATGTGCCCTTCCAGCTGAGAGAGAAGCCCTGACTGTGTTCGCCATGTGCCTTCTCACTTGAGAGAGAAACCCTGAACTTCATCGGCCTTCTTGAACTAAGGTATCTTTCCCTGGATGCCTTTGATTGGACATTTCTTTAGACTTGTTGTAATTGGGACATTTTCTCGGCCTTAGAACTTTAAACTAGCAACTCATTAAATTCCCCCTTTTAAAAGCCATTCTGTTTCTGGTATATTGCATTCCAGCAGCTAGCAAACTAGAACAGGCACTCATGTTTTTTATACACGTCCTCCCACATTTGTATTTTTGCCTTCAGAGATGCTGCATTCCTTACATACCATCTCACATGATATACTTGGATCATTAGTCAGGTCACTGGAATGGCACAAAGGTGGTTTTGGTGTATTTATTTATTTTGCCCTCCTACTATAAAAATGAAACTTTTCAGTTCATTTCTGAAAAATAAATTGGTAAATAAATTCATTTTGTTTTGCCTCTACTTTACACAAAGCTTTGTATTCAACCTGGTACCTCACTAAGTGCAAAGTATCTATTGGTTCTTAAAGTGGCTGTTTTGGGGTTTCTTTCCACTTTGCTGTGGATTTAAGCACGTTCAGAGTACTGATGGCCTTCATCTCATTTTCTGCTTCTTTTGCAAGCTGGTCAGCAAGCTCATTTAAATCACCAAGTATTTTCTGAAACTGGCTTTACATGCTTCCTTGGGCTCTAAGGATACCCTCTGGGTCCAACACCCACAGCTTGTACAGTTCCTCAAAGTACATACCTGCTTCACCCAGGATGTCCTTGGCCATAGCTGTTTCCCTTCCAGCTCCCCTAGAGAAGTTCTGCCCTGCAGGGTGATGTTGGCAGCCAGGAAGGCAGTGTGTCATAAGAGCAAGGGTCAGGAAAGAATCAAGTCCAGTTGCTTGTCATAGGCATCTTTCATTCAGCTCACATTTCTTGGGTGTCCACTACATGCCAACACTACTAGATACGGGAAGTGGGGGTGGGGCAAAGATGAATGCAACTTGGTCCCCAACCTGGAGGAGCGCATGGTTTAGCTGTTGGTCCCGGAATTGTGGCACGCTGTGGCGCAGGCTGATGTTGGCGAAGCTGTGATCTCTGGTCAGCGGCACTCTGGGTACTGTCCCCTGCACCAGACACTTCCAAAGCAACTGTTTTTTATTAATAGTGTCTTTTGAAGAGTAAAATTTGTAATTTTAATGAACCCAATATATCAGTCTGTTTCTTTTATGGCTCATGTTTTGGTGGCCTAAAACTCAAGATCAGAAAGGGCAAGATGCCTTGATCTGCCGGGAGAGGGTAGACGTTCAGCCTCTCCATGTGGTCTCTACTGAATCTGGGGAAGGGATGGGGGGCTTGTTACTGCCTGATGGGGATGAAATACCTGTCTCTCCACTTGGCCTCCTCCGACAACATACCAGTAGGGGATTTGCAGCACCTCATTACAGTCTGGTGAGGATAGAAGTCTAGGCTCCCCATTTGGCCTCTGCTGGTGTGATAGTTGCAGCCCCAGTTTATTATTTTTTTATTGCCCTGTGGTGTCTGGCTGGAGTAGAGTGATTATTGTCTAAGTCTCTGTCTTGCTAGATTGTCCCTTTCATGGCCAGCAGACATTTGTTGGGGTTTTCTTTGTCTGGACTGATTGACATTTCTGGCTTGCTGGATCCCTCAACTCCAATGTTAAGTTATATCAAGTTAAAGAAAATTCAGAAAACTCACCACCATGTTGTTCTGTGGATCCGGAGGTCCCTAGTCAGTCTTCTTTCTCTAATGTTTCAGAATCTTCTGTTACATATAATATCTAGGGCTTTTAGTTGTACTTAGCAGGAGGAGCAGGGAAACATATACATCTACTCCATCTTCTCAGAAGTGGGGGACTTTGATAGAATTGGAATGATTTCATCCTTTAATGGTTTGTAGAATTAATCAGGAAGCAATGTAAATCTGAGGTTTTCTTTCTGGGAAGTTTTTAACTAGGAATTCAGTTTCTCTAAAGATTTAGAACTATTTAAGCTATCTAGTTCTTCTTTTGTTTCCCATGCATTTATAAAAATTCTTTATCCTGGTAACATATATACAGCCTAAAATTTTCCATTTTAATAAATTTAAATTATACAATCCAATGGTGTTAAATATATTCACAAAGTTGTACTACCAGCACCATCATCACCAAAATTCTCTGATACTCCAAACAGAAATTCTGTACCAATTAAACATTAACAGCCCATTGCCGCCATAGCCTGGCCCTATATTTTAGTTTCTGAATCTGAATTTTCTTATTCTAAATATTTCTTCTAAGTGAGATCATACAATATTTATCTTTTGTTTCTGGCTTATTTCACTTAATAAATGTCCTTGAGGTTCATTCATGCTGTCACATATGTTAGAACATCACTCCTTTTTATGGCTGAATAATCCATTGTACCTATATGCCACAGTTTGTTCATCCATTCATCAGCTGATGGACATTTGGGTTGCTCCCACCTTTTGAAAATTGGAAATAATGCAGCTATGAACATTGGTGTGAAAAATATCCGTTTGAATCTTTACATTTAAGTCTTTGGAGTATATACCTAAAAGTAGGATTGCTGGGTCATATGGTAATCTATACTTAACTTTCTGTGGAACTGCCAGACTTTTCCACAGTGGCTGCACCATTTACATTATTGTCAACAATGTATGAGTGTTTCCATTTTCCACATCCTTTCTAACACTTATTTTCTGGTGTTTTTTGTTTGTTTGTTTGTTTTTAATACTAGTCATTCTAGTGGGTATGAAATGGTATCTGATTATGATTTTGATTTGCATTTCCCTAACGGCTAATGATGTGGAGCATATTTTCATGTGCTTGTTGTATATCTTCTTTAGATATACAAATGTCTATTTTATATACAAATGTCTATTTTATGTCTAATGTCTTGTCTATGTTAGTTTTGTGGCCCATTTTTAAATGAGTTGTTTTTCCTTGTTGTTGAGTTGTAGTGTTTACTTATATATTCTCGATAAAAACCTCTTATCAGATATATACTTTCCAAATATTTTCTCCCATTCTGTAGATTGTCTTTTTACTTTCTTGATAAAGTTCTCTGATGTACGAAGTTTTAAATTTTGATGAATTCCTATTTATCTATTCTTTTATTTTGTTGCTTGGTTTATTAGTTAGGGTTCTCTAGAGAAACAGAATCAACAGGGAACACTCGCAAATATAAAATTTATTAAAGTGTCTCACATGACTGCAGGAACGCAGAGTCCAAAAACTGCAAGGCAGGCTGTGAAGCTGATGATTCCGATGGAGGGTCTGGACGAACTCCACAGGAGAGGCTCACCAGCTGAGACAGGAAGAGACTATCTCTTCTGAATCCTCCTTAAAAGGCTTCCAGTGATCAGATTAAGCATTTCTCATTGCAGAAGACACTCCCCTTTGGCTGATTACAAATGTAATCAGCTGTGGATGTAGCTGACATGATCATGATTTGATTCTATGAAATGTCCTCATCTCAACAGACAGGCCAGCACTTGCCCAAACAAACAGGTACCACCACTTGGCCAAGTTGACACATGAACCTAACCATGACACTTGGTGTTAAAATCTGAGAAACTATTGCATAAAAACAAGGTCTTGAAGATAATGCCTTATGTTTTCTTCTGGGAGTTTTATAGTTTTGGTTGTTAGATCCAGGTCTTTTGAGTTAATTGTTGTGTATGGTATGAGGTAGGGGTTCACCTTTGTTGTTCTGCATATGGGTAGCCAGTTTTCCCAGCACTATTTGTTGAAGGAAGTATTATTGCCCCATGGAGTGGACTTGACACCCATGTCAAAATCAATTGGCCATAGATGTGAAGATATCTTATTTGTCTTCTTTTTTTAATGCAATTGTATTGAGATATATTACATATTCACATATCATATAATCATCCAAAGTGTACAATCCGTGGTTCACAGCATCATCATGTAGCTGTGCATTCATCATCACAATTGTTTTTTTCTTCACAATTTATTTTTGAAAATTTTCATCTACTCCAAAAATGAAAATAAAAGTAAAAAGAACACCCCAAACATCCCATGTCCCCCACTCCCCCTATTATTTACTTATTGTTTGTCTTGTTTTCTTACTCATCTCTCCATACACTGGATAAAGGAAGTGTCAGTCACAAGGTTTCACAATCACATGGACAGACCTTAAAAGCTCTATAGTTATATAATCAGCTTCAAGAATCAAGGCTACTAGATTACAGTTCAACAGTTTCAGTTATTTCTTTCTAGTTTCTCCAATAAACCCAAAACTGAAAAGGGATATATATATATATATATATATACTGCATAAGAATAACCTCCAAAGTGACCCCTCAATTCAATTTGAAATCTCTTAGCCACTGAAACTTTATTTTGTTTCATTTCTTTTCCCCTTTTTGGTCAAGAAGGCTTTCTCAATCCCATGATGCCAGGGACAAGCTCATCCTCAGGAGTCATGCCCCATGCTGCCAGAGAGAATTACATCCCTGGGAGTTATGTCCCAAATAGGGGGTAGGGCAATGAGTTCACCTGTGGAGTTGGCTTAGAGAGAGAGAGAGGTCACATCTGAGCAACAAAAAAGGTTCTCTGGGGTGACTCTTAGGCATAATCATAAGTATGCTTAGCTTCTCCTTTGTAGGAATAAGTCTCATAAGGGGAAGCCCCAAGGTCAAGGGCCTGACCCATCAAATTGGCAGTTCCAGTGCTTTTGAGAGTGTCAAGTCTTCCCCAGGTAGGAAATTTAATATTTCCACCTTTTCCCCCAGTCCCTTAAGGGGACTTCACAGATACTTTTTAATCTTCTGCCCAGATTACTCTGGGATGTATCAGGGTATCACCCCAACCTGCACAAACCAACAAGATCTCACTTCCTATTCAAGGTTCGATGATGTTGCACCAAATAAACAGAAGTTGAAGTTTTAAAATACAGACAATATCATCCATTACCCTTTAGTCTGATCTACTTTAGTCTTACCCACATCTGATCACTTTTTCAGTGTTTCTAACCATTGCTGCATGAAGTAATGCTGAATTTCATAGCTGTAGAGCTCTAACCCTGAGTCTCAGGTGTCACACAAATACCCAAAGTTTCAGGGAATGATCAGGTTATACACAAAGAGCTCAGCATTTCAGAATTTAGAAATAACAGTTACAACTCCAGAATAGATGTGAGTGCTCTAAAAGCTTATAATCTAGGAACCTTTACCATAGGCCTTCACCTGATAACCTATGCTCTTGAATTCAGTTTTCAGAGTCTGTCCATTATAGTTAGTCCATGTGAGTGTGACATTACAATATTTGTCTTTTCATTTCTGGCTTCTTTCATTCAACTTACTGTCCTCAAGGTTCATTTGCCTAGTTGCATAACTCAGAATTATATTCCTTCTTGTAGCCACTCAATAGTCTATTGAATGTATACACCCCAGTTTCCCGTTCCATTTCTCATTTGATGTACCCTTAAGCCACCTCCATCCATTGCAAAATGCCAACACCATAAACATCAGTGTGAAAATGTCCATTTGTGTCCTTGCTCTTAGTTTCTCCAAGAATATACCTAACTATCAGGTTGCAGGATCATATGGCAACTTCACCCCCAGCCTCTTGTGGAGCCACCACACTGTCCTCCAGAGGGGCTGTACCTCAGCTTCCCTACCAACAGTGAATAAACATCTCTCTCCCTCCACATTTTCTCCAGCAATTGTACCTCATCATTCATTTTTAAACAGTTTTATTCACACATCATACAATCCAACTTAAGTGAAAAATCAATGGTTCCCAGTATAATCACAAAGCCATGACTTCACCACCACCATCTATATAAGGGCATTTCCATTTCTTCTGCAAAGAATCCCACACTCCTTCCCCACATCCCCTGCTTATTGACATTTAGCTTTGGCATATTACCTTTATTATATTCAATGGAAGAACAGCTACTGTCATGGTCAGGTTCATGTGTCAATTTGGCCAGATGGTGGTGCCCGGTCGCCCGGTTAGGCAAGCACTGGCCTGTCTGTTGCTATGAGGATATTTCATGGACTTAGTGATTTCGTTGACTGTATCCACAGCTGATTGCATTTGTAATCCGCTAGGGGGAGTGTCTTCTACAATGAGTGATGCTTAATATAGTCACTGGAGGGTTTTTAAGGAGGATTCAGAAGAGACAGTTCCTTCTTCCTACTTCAGCCAGCAAGCCTCTCCTGTGGATTTCATCCGGACCCTTCACTGGAGTTTCCAGTTTCACAGCCTGCCCTACAGACTGTTCCATTCCCACGGTTGTCCAGCCAGCATCTCCTGAGAGTTCGCTGAGAAACTTCATCAGAGTTGCCAGCTTGTGCCCTGCCCTACAGACCTTGGACCCTTATATTCCCATGGTTGCCCAGCCAGCCTCTCCTGAATGTTTGTTGAGGACCGTCACCATAGTTACCACTTGCAGCCTGCCCTACAGACCTTGGACTCTACACTCTCACTGTTATGTGAGACACTTTTATAAGTTTATATCTACGGATATCTCCTGCTGATTCTGTTTCTCTAGAGAACCCTAGCTAATACACCTACAATGTTACTGTTAACTATAGACTCTAGTTTGTATTGGTTGTATTTTTCCATATACCGTCCCATTTTCAACACCTTGCAATGTTGACATTCATTTGTTCTCCTGCATGCCAAAATATTCCTATATTTGTACATTTAATCATCATCATTGTCCACTCTAGGTATTGCCAAATTAAACTATGCCAGTACTTATCCTCTGTCTTTCCTTCTGGTGTCATGCATGCCCCCAGCCCTCCTCCCTCAACTATGCTCACACTCAGCTTCATTCAGTGTACTTATATTATTGTGCTACCATCAGATAGTATTGTGCTATCCATTTCTGGATTTTTACAATCAATCCTATTGAATATTCCATACTGCTTTAGCATCAAATGTTTAATCCATACCCTCTTTCTATCTCCCGATAATCTGCGTTTTTAATTTTAACTGTCAAAGTTCACTCATTAATATTAGTTCATATTAGTGAAACCGTACAGTATTTGACTAATCTCACTCAGCATAATGTCCTTATGATTCAACCACGTTGTTACATGTTTTATGACTTTGTCTTACAGCTCTGTAATATTCCATTCTATGTATATACTACAGTTTGTTTAGCTACTTGTCTGTTGATGGACATTTGGACTGTTCCATTGCTTGGCAATCATGAATAATGCTGCTATAAACATTGGTGTACAAATGTCTGCTTGTGGGTGGGCCACGGTGGCTCAGCAGGCAAGAACGCTTGCCTGCCATGCCAGAGGACCCGGGTTCGATTCCCGGTGCCTGCCCATGAAAAAAAAAAAAGCAAATGTCTGTTTGTGTCCTTGCCTTTAATTCCTCCAAATAAATACCTCATAATGGGATTGCTGGATCATATGGTAAGTCTACACTTAGTTTCCAAAGGAACCACCTAACTACCTTCCAGAGTGGTTGCACCTCATTCTACATTCCCACCAACAGTGAATAAGTATGCTTCTTTCTTCGCATCCTCTCCAGCATCTGTAGTTTTCTGGGGTTTTTTGTTTGTTTGTTTATTTTTTTTATAATGGCCATTCCAATAGGTGTGAGTTGATAGCTCATTGTGTTTGATTTTCATTTCTCTAATAGCCGGTGAGGCTGAGCATCTTTTCATATGTTCTTGAGCCATTTGTATTTCTTCTTCTGAAAAATAGGTCCTTTTTTTTTGCATGGGCAGGCAACAGGAATCTAACCTGTGTCTCTGGCATGGCAGGCGAGAATTCTGCCACAGAGCCACTGTTGCACCACTTTTTTTTTTTTTTTTTTTTTTTTTTTTTTTTTTTTTTTGCATGGGCAGGCACCAGGAATTGAACCCGGGTTTTTGGCATGGCAGATGAGAACACTGCCTGCTGAGCTACTGTGGCCTGCCCTCTGCCCATTTTTTAATTGGGTTGTGTGCTGGTTTGAAAGGATGTATGTCCCCTAGAAAAGCCATGTTTTAATCTAAATCCCATTTCATAAAAGCAGAAAAATCCCTATTCAATACTTAATGTTTGAAACTGTAATCAGATCATCACCCTGGAGATGTGATTTAATCAAGAGTGGTTGTTAAACTGGATTAGGTGACGACATGTCTCCACCTATTTGGGTGGGTCTTGATAGGTTTCTGGAGTCCTATAAAAGAGGAAACATTTCAGCGAATGAAGGAGATTCAGAGAGAGCAGAGCAGAACAACATAGTCACGAGAAGCAGAAGTCCACCAGCCAGCGACCTTTGGAGATGAGGAAGGAAAATGCCTCCCGGGGAGCTTCATGAAACAGGAAGCCAGGAGAGAATGCTAGCAGATGATGCTGTGGTTGCCATGTGAGAGAGAAGCCCTGACTGTGTTCGCCATGTGCCTGCTCACTTGAGAGAGAAACCCTAAACTTTATCAGCCTTCTTGAACCAAGGTATCTTTCCCTGGATGGATGCCTTTGATTGGACATTTCTATAGACTTGTTTTAATTGGGACATTTTCTTGGCCTTAGAACTTTAAACTAGCAACTTCTTAAATTCCCGTTGTTAAAAGCCATTCCATTCCAGTATATTGCATTCTCTCAGCTAGCAAACTAGAACAGTTAGTTTGTCTTTTTTGTTGAGACGAAGGTTCTCTTTGTATAATCTGGATATCAAATCCTTATCTGATATATGGCTTCCAAATATTGTCTCCCATTGTGTAGGCTGACTTTTTTCTTTCAGAAAAGTATTTAATTTTGAGGTGATTCCATTTATCTATTTCTCTTCTCATTGCTTGTGCTTTGGATGTGAGGTCTAGGAAGCCATTTCTTATCACAAGATTTATAAGATATTCCCTACATTTTCTTCTAAAGTTCTATGGTCTGAGCTCTAATGTTACAGTCTTTGATCCATTTTGAGTTAATTTTTATATAAGATGTGAGATATGGGTCCTCTTTCATTCTTTTGGATATGGATATCCAATTCTCCAAATACCATTTATTGAAGAGGCTGCTGTTTCCCAATTGAGTTAACTTGACCACCCTATCAAAGATTGATTGTCTGTAGATGAGCGGTTCTATTTCTGAACAATCAGTTTGATTCCATTGGCCAGTATATCTGTCTTTATGCCAGTACCATCTGTTCTGACCACTGTATCTTGGTAATAGTCTTTAAAATTAGATAGTATGAGACTTCTCACTTCATTCCTCTTTCTCAAAATATTTTTAACTATTCAGGGCACCCTCCCTTTCCAAATAAATTTGTTTATTGATTATTCTATTTCTGCAAAGTAAGTTGTTGGGATTTTAATTGGTATTCCATTGAATCTACAAATCAATTTGGGTAGAACTGACATCTTACCTCTATTCAATCTTCCAATTCATGAACACAGTAGTAGCCTTTCCATTTATTTAGGTCTTCCTTGATTTCTTTTAGCAATTTCTTGTAGATATCTGTGTTTAGGTCTTTTGTGGCCTTGGTAAAATTTATTCCTAAATATTTGATTCCTTTGGTTGCTATTGTAAAGGGAGTTTTTTTTTTTTTTTCTTGATTTCCTCCTCAGATTGTTCATTGCTAGCGTATAGAAACACCACTGACTTTTGGGTATTGATCTTGTACCCTGCCTCTTTGTTGTACTCATTTATCAGCTCTACTATCTTTGCTGTAGGTTTTTTGAGATTTTTAACATATAGTATCATGTCATTTGCAAACAGTGAAAGTTTTACTTCTTCCTTTCCAATTTGGATGCCTTCTATTTTTTATCTTGTCTAATTGCTCTAGCAAGTACTTTGAGAACAATGTTGAATAACAACAGCAACAGTGGGAATCCTTGTCTTGTTCCTGATATTAGAGAGAATGCTTTCAGACTTTCCCTATTGAGTATGATATTAGCTGTGAATTTTTCATATATTCCCTTTATCATGTTGAGGAAATTCCCTTTTATTCCTGTCCTTTGAAGTGTTTTCATCAAGAAAGGATGTTGAATTTTGTCAAATGCCTTTTCTGCATCAGTTGAGATGATCATGTGCTTTTCCCCCTTTGATTTATTGATGTAGTGTATTACACTAATTGATTTTCTTGTGTTGAACCAGTTTTGCATATCTGGAATAAATCCCACTTGGTCATCGTATTTAATTCTTTTCGTGTGCTGCCAGATTTGATTTGTGCGTATTTTGTTGAGAATTTTTGCATTTATATTCATTAAAGACATTGGTCTGTAATTTTCTTTTCTTGTAATGTCTTTGGCTTTGGTATAAGGGTGATGTTGGCTTCATAGAACCAGTTAGGTAGCTTTCTCTACTCTTCAATTTTTTTGATGAGTTTCTTACTGTATTTTGAAGCTCTGTTTTTGGTGCTTACACATTTAAGATTGTTACAACCTCCACATGGATTGACTCTTTTATCAATATGAAATATCCCTCTTTCTCCCAGGTAGTATTACGTGTTTTAAAATTCACTCTAGCTTGTATTGATAAAACCACTTCAGATTTCTTTTGTGTTTTTATATTATATCTTTTCCAATCTGTTTTCTTTTAACTTATTATAGCTTTTTATTTAAAGTGGTTGTGTGTGTGTGTGTGTGTGTGTGTGGTTAGATACGCAAAAAGATATCAATCTTTTCTGAGATCTTCATCCTTAGAAATGCTTGATTACAAGGTTGGCCCTTGACTGGCATCTGGGAACTTCACTCACAACCCAGCAGTTAATTAATAACTATGGTTGATAGTAACTAGATTTTTTGTACAAACAACATGATTTATGCTGCACACTTGCTTTCCTTTTGGGAGTCTGGAATTTTTGGTTCATACTAGGCAGAGCGTGCCTATGTGACCAACCCCTAACAAAAACCTTGGGCACCGAGTCTGTATAGGGCTTCCTGGGGCAGAAACTTAGCTCACATGTTGTTGCATTTTAGTTATAGGGGGAAGGATGCAGTCTGCATTATTCTTCATAAGAAGGAGATAGCATAAGGAACCTGAACAGGATTCCTCCAGACTTCACCTGTGCTTTTTACCTTATAATCTGGCTGTATTTTCTTAATGCATCACTTTAACAGATGTCAGTTATGTGTACAACTGTAGGTTGATAATCATTAGTACTAGGAAATCTCCAAATGTGGGGCTGGTCTTGGGGACCCCCAACACAACAGTCTATAGATTGCTGTTTATCCAATCTAACAATTCTGCCTGGTACTCAGGGAGCTTAGACCATTTATATTTAATGCCATTACTGACATGGCATTTATTTGTTTAGTTTAGTGGTTGCTTCAGAGAAAGAGTTGGAAAGCTTTTTTGTGTAAAGTGTCAGATAACAAATATTATAGGATCTGTGGCCTTAAGGTCTCTGTTGCAACCACTCCTTCACTCCACTCTGCTATTGTAACACAAAAGACCCCACAGAAATATGTAAATGAATGGGTGTGAGTGAGTGTCAATAGTTTACTTACAAAAATAGGTTGTAAGCTGGAATTGGCCAGTAGGCCATAGTTTGCTGACTCCTGGTCTAGAATTTACAATATCCATCTTAACTTACTTTTCACAGTCTACGTGAAAATAATATTATATCACCTTACTTAGAAGAATTATACATAGTGTACTTCCATTTTTCCTCTCTCATCCTTCATGCTATGATTGTCATATACTTTACTTCTACACAAATGTCCACAGTACATTTTCATTATTTTTGCTCTCATCAGTCAATTATCTTTAAAGAAGATTTAAAAACAAGAAAAAATGTCTTTTATATTACATATTTACCAGTAATGGAGGCCTTCATTTCTTTGTGTAGATTCAAATTTCTATATGGTATTTACTGCCTTCAGAGCTTCCTTTAATATTTCTTACATTTAGGCCTACTGGTTATGAATTCTTTGAGTTTTAGTTGCCTGAAAACAACTTTAGTTGGTGTGTTTGTTTTGCTGGGTAAAGAATTTTAGGCTTACAGGTTTTTGTTTGTTTGCTTATTTTAGTATTTTAGTAATATCTTCCTACTACCTTCAGGTTTGCACAGTTTCTGATGAGAAGTGTTCTGCCATCTTATCTTTGTTTCTCTGTGCATAATTTTTAATGTTTTCCTCTGGTTGCTTTTAAGATTCTTCCTTATCCCTGGGCTTCAGCAATTTTATTGTGATGAACCTTTACATGGTTTTCATTAGGCTTATTCTGTTTATGGTTTATTGAGCTTCTTGTGTCTATGGGTTTATAGTTTTCATGAAATTTGCAACATATTTGGCTATAAAAAACATATTTGTTTTTTCTGTCCCCACCCCTAAGCTTGTCCCTCTGGATAATTACACATATCCTAGAATACTTAATATTGTCCTACAGGTCTCTAATGACCTGTTCACTTTTCTCAGTCTTTTCCCTTTATTTTGATTAATTTCTATTACTATATTACTATGTTTCCATAGTTACTGATCTTTTCTTTTGCAATGCCTGTTAATCCTCGTCCAGTTAATTTTTCATTTCAGATATTCTTCTCTTTAAGTTCCATTTGATCATTTTCATATCTTAGATTTTTTACCTTTTCATGTTCATATTTTTTAATATCTTGAATATGTAGAGCATATTTATATATTTTAACATCCTTGTCTGCTAATTCCATCATTTCTGGCTCCATTTCAATTGACCAATTTTTCTCCTGGCTATGGGTCATATATTCCTGCTTCTTTACACACCTATAATTTCTCCTCTCTATGTCAGACACTGTGGAATTTACATTGTCGAGTGCTGGATTTTTTTTTAGTATTCCTTTAAATAGTGCTGGAATTAACTTTGGCTTATAGTTAGTTTACTTGAACTTAATAGTTACTTTGGAGGCCTGCTTTTAAGTTTTGATAGGGTAGGTCCAAATTAGTCTAGTTCTAAGTTGATACCCTTCTGAGATTTCTCCCTGATCCTCCTGTTTTTTTTTTTTTGTTTGTTTGTTTTTTTTAGGTCTTTCTTCTCTGGGCTTGTGGGAACATAAATTATTCCCAGCTCTGTAAATCATTCTCACTACTCCTTACTGGTAGCTTTTTCCCAGCCCCAGGTAATTTCCTCTCACTTATGCGCAGGTCAGTACCCAGTTAAAGACTCTTCTCTTCTCCTTCTGGGACACCCACAACACGTATATTTGTGCGCTTCATATCATCCTTCAGTTCCCTGAGTCCCTGCTCATATTTTTCCATTCTTTTCCCTATAATTTCTGTTTCTTTTTGGATTTCAGATGTTCCATCCTCCAATTCACTAATCCTAACCTCTGTCTCTTGAAATCTACCATTGTAGGTTTCCATT
>PVIY010046291.1:0-18558 GCA_004026745.1 Myrmecophaga tridactyla | reverse complement strand
ATCTTTTTAAATTTGTTGAGACTTGCTTTGTGACCCAGCATATGGTCTATCTTTGAGAATGATCCATGAGCACTTGAGAAAAAGGTGTATCCTGCTGTTGTGGGGTGTAATGTTCTATAAATGTCTGTTAAGTCTAGCTCATTTATTGTAATATTCAAATTCTCTGTTTCTTTATCGATCCTCTGTCTAGATGTTCTGTTCATTGATGAGAGTGGGGAATTGAAGTCTCCAATTATTATGGTAGATGTGTCTATGTCCCTTTATAGTGTTTGCAGTGTTTGCCTCACGTATTTTGGGGCATTCTTGTTCGGTGCATAAATATTTATGATTGTTATGTCTTCATGTTGAATTGTTCCTCTTATTAGTAGATGGTATCCTTCTTTGTCTCTTTTAACTGTTTTACATTTGAAGTCTAATTTGTTGGATATCAGTATAGCTACTCCTGCTCTTTTCTGGTTGTTATTTGCATGAAATATCTTTTCCCAACCTTTCACTTTCAACCTGTGTTTATTTTTGGGTCTAAGATGTGTTTCCTGTAGACAGCATATAGAAAGATCCTGTTTTTCAATCCATTTTGCCAGTCTATGTCTTTTGATTCAGGAGTTTACTCCATTAACATTTAGTGTTATTACTGTTTGGGTAGTACTTTCCTCTACCATTTTGCCCTTTGTATTTTATATGTCATATCTAATTTTCCTCCTTTCTACACTCTTCCCCACACTTCTCTCTTCTGTCTTTTCGTATCTGTCTCTAGTGCTCCCTTTAGTATTTCTTTTTTCTTTATAAACTTTTTTATTAATTAAAAAAATTAACAAAAGAACATTAAGATATCATTCCATTCTATATATACAATCAGTAATTCTTAATATTATCACATAATTGCATATTCATCATTTCTTAGAACATTTGCATCGATTTAGAAAAAGAAATTAAAAGACAACAGAAAAAGAAATAAAATGATAGTAGAGAAAAAAAGATTATACATACCATACCCCTTACCCCTTGCTTTCATTTACCACTAGCATTTCAAGCTGAATTTATTTTAACATTTGTTCCTCCTATTATTTATTTTTATTCCATATGTTCTACTCTTCTGTTGATATAGTAAATAAAAGGAGCATCAGACACAAGGTTTTCACATTCAGAGTCTCATTGTGAAAGTTATATCATTGTTCAGTCATCATCAAGAAACATGGCTACTGGAACACAGCTCTAAATTTTCAGGCAGTTCCCTCCAGCCTCTCTGCTACATCTTGAACAACAAGGTTCCCTTTAGTATTTCTTGCAGAGCTGGTCTCTTGGTCACAAATTCTCAAGTGATTTTTTTTGTCTGAAAATGTTTTAATTTCTTCCTCATTTTTGAAGGACAATTTTTCTGGATATAGAATTCTTGGTTGGCAGTTTTTCTGTTTTAGTAATTTAAATATATCATCCCACTGTCTTCTTGCCTCCATGGTTTCTGCTGAAAAATCTACACATAGTCTTATTGGGTTTCCCTTGTATGTGATGGATTGCTTTTCTCTTGCTGCTTTCAAGATCCTCTCTTTCTCTTTGACCTCTGACATTCTGACTAGTAAGTGTCTTGGTGAACATCCATTTGGATCTATTCCCTTTGGGGTAGGCTGTGCTTCCTGGATCTGTAATTTTAGGTCTTTTGTAAGAGTTGGGAAATTTTAAGTGATAATTTCTTCCATTAGTTTTTCTCCTCCTTTTCCCTTCTTTTCTCCTTCCGGGACACCCACAGCATGTATATTTGTGCACTTCATATTATCATTCTGTTCCCTGAGTCCCTGCTCATATTTTTCCATTTTTTTCCCTATAGTTTCTGTATCTTGTCGGATTTCAGATGTTCCATCCTCCAATTCACTAATCCTAACCTCTGTCTCTTGAAATCTACCATTGTAGGTTTCCATTGTTTTTTCAGCTCTTCTACTGTACCTTTTATCCCCATAAGTTCCGTGATTTGTTTTTTCAGACTTTCAATTTCTTCTTTTTGTTCATTCCTTGCCTTCTTCATATCCTCCCTCAACTCATTGATTTGGTTTTTGATGAAGTTTTCCATGTCTGTTCGTATATTCTGAATTAGTTGTTTCAGCTCTTGTATCTCATTTGAACTATTAGTTTGTTTCTTTGGCTGGGCCATATCTTCAATTTTCCTGGTGTGATTTGTTATTTTTTGCTGGCATCTAGACATTTAATTACCTTAATTAGTTTATTCTAGAGATTGCTTTCACTTCTCTTACCTAGGGTTTTCTTGCTAGATGAATTTGTTGTCTATCTGTTCTTTGACCTTCAGTTCAGCTTTTTCTGGACCTCTAGCTTAGGTTTTGTTTAACAGAGGATAATTTTTCAGTTCTTGTTTTCTTGTTTCTTGCCCTGCTTGTATGGTACCTTTTCCCTCCCCACCCTTAGGAGGGTCTACATAGGTATTATAGACTCCAGCTGGGTTTTCCCAGACTAAACTGGCCTCCTGTCGGGGAAAGGAGTCACCTGCATCTGTCTTCCCTGAGGGTGGGACCCAGCAGGTTAAAAGACTTTCCTGTGAAGTCTGTGGGCTCTGTTTTTCTTATCCTGCCCAGTATGTGGCACTTGTCTGTCTGCGGGTCCCACCAGCAAAAGTTGTGGCTCCTTTAACTTTGGAGGCTCTCCCTGCTGGGGGCGTAGTGGAGACAGAGGAGAGGTTGTAGGCTGGTTTTAATGGCTTCAGATTGCCAAGCCCTGGGTTCTGAATTCCTTGAGAGAGGGATTCCACCTGAGTTGGGCTTCACCCCTCACCTGGGGAAGGCACAGGCAGGAGACAGCCCTGAAAGCAGTCTGTTTCTGCCTATGCCTGGGGCAGTTGCAGCCTGAGTAGTCCCACCGCTGAATCCAGAGGCAGCCAAGCCTCCATAGAAACAGCCACTAAAACCTCCATTTCCTCCCCTTTCCTCCCTCTCCTCAGCCCAATGAGTGACCTCCGCCTTTGCCAAGTTTAGAGTCTCTTTCCTTTCTCTCTGGGAAGCCGCCTGTGGGGGAGGGGCACTGGGTGCTGGCTGCCACGGTTTGGGGAACTCACGGTTTTGGGGAGGCTTGCAGCCAGTCCAACTGGTCCAGACTGGGGTACGCTGTGTGTCCGGTCACTGATGTGGCTCCGGGAGCTGTTTTGTGCTGTTTCTGGTTATTTAGTATTTGTTCTGGAGGACGAACTAAAACACACACATTGCTAAGCCACCATCTTGGCCCCTCCTCTGCACAAAAGACTTTTAATAACAGAGATGACCCCAGGACCACGCAGTCCAAAAAATAGGCAAAATTTTAATATCCACAATGGCTGAACAGGAAAAACAAAACGGCAAATGGAAAACCATTGAAAAAAGAAAGGGAAACCAAGGAAAAAAGGGTGGACCTAGGTGCAAACCAATGCACCTACTGTGAAAAAAACGGACATTGGAAAAATGAATGCCCTAAAAGAGAACTTAAAGGACTGAAACCGGTCCCCATTCTAGTTGAAGAGGCGAATTGATGGGGTTGGGGCTCCATTCCATTGAGCCCCCTGGGAGCCCAAGGTCACCTTAGAAATTGGGGGCAAGCCTATAAAATTTCTTGTGCATACTGGGGCGACCTTCTCTGTCCTCCAGCAGGCAGAAGGAATCATATCTAAGGGAAAAATCCCCATACAGGGAGCATTGGGAAAGACAAAGTCTTACCCATGGACTAAGACTAAGATCACTAAACTTGGGGAAGGAACTGTTACGCACTCATTTCTTGTAATGCCAGAGTGTCCATACCCCCTTTTGGGGAGAGACCTTCTCCAGAAATTACAAGCCACCATCTCTTTCAAAAACGATTTAGCCAAGCTCTCCTCCAATGCAAACCCTTTGGCAATCCTCCTCACTTGCCCCTTATCGGAAGAGTATTTACTTACTGCAGAAGTGGCACTGCCAGCCCCAGGCCCATATTTGTGGGAATTTAAAGAAAAAAATACCAGGCGTAAAGCTAAAAAAGGCCTTGCAGTCCATATCAAAAGACTCCTGGAGGCAGGTATTCTAGTCCTGTCATTCAGCCTAGAACATCCCCCTTCTCCCGGTCCAAAAACCCAGGACCAATGATTTCCAGCTAGTGCAAGATCTCTGAGAGGTAAACAAAAGAATTGAAACCATTCACCCCACTGTACCTAACCCATGTACACTCTTGAGCCTGTTACCTCCCAGCCAGCAGGTCTACACTGTTCTGGGCTTAAAGGATGCCTTCTTTTTGCTTCCCTTGGCCATGGTAAGTCACCCCATCTTTGCTTTTAAATGGACTGACCCAGAGGAGGAGGGGTTCTCTGGACAACTAACCTGGATTCAGTTGCTGCAGGGTTTCAAAAATTCTTCCACCCTGTTCGATGAGGCCTTAAGCCAAGATCTGGCTCATTTTAAACAAGAGCATCCAGAAATAACCCTCCTAAAATATGTGGATGACCTCTTACTGGCAACTAATAACCTGTCAGACTGCAAAAAGGCAACTGAAAACTAGTTACAGGAACTAGCCCAGTTGGGCTACGGGGTCTCAGCCAAAAAGGCCGAACTAATAGCTCTGACCCAGGCTCTAAGGTGGGGAAAAGGGAAGGTTGTCAACATCTGTACAGACAGCAAATATGCCTTCTCAACTGCGCATGTCCATGGGGTACTATATGAGGAGTAGGGACTTTTGACGTCAGGAGGAAAGGAAATAAAAAAATATACCAGAAGTACTCGCCTTGCTAGAGGCTATCTGGTTGCCAAAAAGGGCAGCCATTATACATTACAAAGGACATCAGACTGCTGAAACCCAAATTGCCAGAGGAAATGCCCTGGCTGATAAAATGGCAAAAGAGGTTGCCCAAACACCAGTGGGGACACTGCAGATACTTCCTGTCTTACTGGGGTGAGTGCTGCCAAGCCCTCCAAAATATACCAGGGAAGAAATTAGACTGGGCAAAACTCTGGGCACTAGAACAGATCCAGATGGTTGGAAAATTCTCCTGGACAGGAGAACCCTAGAGCCAGAATACCTGGGGAAAAATTTGGTTACCCATGTTCACCAAAGTACATACCTGGGCAGTACGAAACTAACTGAACTCTTACAGAGAGATTACTACATTCCCTGATTGCAACAACAAGCCTAGCAGGTATCATCCAGATGCCACATCTGTGCCCAGGTAAATTCCAGCCGAGGGAAAGAAATGCCCCAAGGAACTAGGCTGAGGGGACAAGCCCCAAGGAAACAGTGGGAAATAAACTTCACAGAAATATTACTTGGTCTATTTGATACAAATACCTATTAGTCTTCATTGACACCTTCTCTGGATGGACTGAGGTATTTCTTACCAGAACCAAGACAACACAAATAATAATAATAATTAAAAAAAACTAGTTTCTGATATTGTCCCCTGATTTGGCCTCCCAACTGCAATGGGGTCTGACAATAGGCTGGCATTCATTGCCCAAATTGTGCAATTATTAGCAAAAATATTAAATATCGAATGAAAGTTACATTGCATTTATAGGCCACAGAGTTCAGGGCAAGTTAAAAGAATGAATAAAACAATAAAGGAAACTTTAAATAAACTAAAGCGAAAACTGGGTGAGTCTCCTTCCATTTGCTCTCCTAAAAACTAAATGTACTCCCTATGTTAAGGGAAATACCCCATATGAAATCATGTTTGGGCAACCACCCCCACTAATCCCTAAATTGGGAGAAGAAAAAATAGCTAAATTAAATAACCATTCTCTTCTAAAATCATTACAGGCCCTGCAATCTGCCACCCAGAAAACTCAGGAACTGGTGAAGGCAGCCTTCCTGTGATCAACAAATCCTGCCCCTAAAAAAGATCTATTTCAGGTGCAGAATGGAAACTTAGTCTGGATGAAGAGGATTCAGCAAGCCACCTTAGAGACCCAGTGGATGGGACCCCTGCCAGTGGTATGAAAACTTATTTTCCTGGTCCCCATGGCTAACCACGCTCTTGTCTGCCATAGCAGGGCCCCTAATTCTCATATTATTAAGCTTAATGTTCAGACCCTGTATAATCAACTGTCTAACCTCATATGTGCAAAGAAAAATATGAACTGTTAAATTATTAGTCCTTGGAACTCAATATCAGCAAAGTTATAATCAAAGTAAAGAAACAATGATTTGATTCTCTCATAAAACCAGTGGGGAATGTGGAGGGCCAGAAGCAATCAGTCAGGCCCAAGCAGGGAAAGTCCCCACAACATTGGGGTGGAGTGTCCCCAAGAGTTAAACAATAACCAATGTTAGGAAACTGAGAGAGTGGGATGTGTTTTGGCAACAGCTAATGGCATTTTTCTGCTTCTATGATACACTTGCTTGCTAGCAACTGCAAAACCACAACATGATTTTAGCTTTTATAAGCACACCTTGAAAACCTCTGGAGGCTGCTGTCTGAATCTTCCTTCTTGGAAGTTTCTGAGGCAGTCACCGGCTGGCTAATAAAGACTCCAAATTGGCTTGCAGTTTTGAATCATGTTGTCTCTCTTTCAGTGTGCCCCACAACACCTTTGCAGAGTTTTGAGGAAATAAGAGGTATAGAGATGTGGGCTGGGTGTTGTTATATACTGTGGATACATGAAGGAGTCAAAGGGATGGGTTTAAGGCTTCAAGCGAGAAGCTTAAGTGCCATCTGACAGATGTAGAAGTTTCTATGAGTATCCTGAAGGAAAATCTTGTTTCCTGTAACCGTAGACTTGAGATCTCTGAAAATCAGACTCAGAATCTGATTGTTAGAGTAGCAACTTTACGACATAAACTGAAATCTCAATGTTGCATAGTGTCTGCTGTTAATGTGCGGGTATTGATTGGAAAGGAGTGGGATCCTGAAAAATGGAATGGTGACATATGGATTGATAATGACGTCAGGGGTGAGGTTGAAACCCTAGGTCATGCTGAGTCTTCTCTAGATAACCCTGTAATAGTCTGCCCTGAGGATATAGCCACTCCACCTCCAGCCTGCCTTGAGGAGTCGGCCACCCAATCTCCTCCTGAAGGGATTAGCTCTAGAGTGATTCATCCTGTTTAACCAGATGAAACTGCAAATGAATGCCCTGAAGCAAATGGCTTGGAAGATATATCTAATTCTTTTCATGACCCACCCCCACCATCACTCAGTTCTTCCAGACCTATAACTAGATTAAAGTCCCAACAGGCCCCTAAAGGTGAGGTACAAGTATCACACATGAGGACGTATATTATACTCCAAAAGAACTGTGTGGGTTTTCCAATTTATATAGACAGAAATCAGGGGAATATGTGTGGCAATGTATTTTAAGGGTGTGGGATAATGGTGGGAGGAATATAAGGCTGGAACAGGCTGAAATTATTGATATGGGCTCACTAAGAAGATATTCTGCTTTCAATGTTATAACTTGAGGGGTTAGAGAAGGTAGTAACAGTTTGTTTTGATGGTTGGTTGAAATGTGGATCAAAAAGTGGCCAGCATTACCTGAGGTTGAAATGCCAGAAATGCCCTGGTATAATGTAGATGAGGGGATCCAGAGGCTTAGAGAGATTGGAACGTTAGAGTGGATTTATCATGCAAAGCCTGCTCTTACACCCCAGGAATGCCCAGAGGATGCACCTTTTACCAGAACAGTGAGAAATAAATTTGTGAGACTAGTGCCATAATCCCTGAAGAGCTCTGTAGTTGCACTTCTCTGTAGATCAGATATTACTGTAGGCACTGATGTCACTGAGCTGGAATCCTTAAACACAATAGGGATGAGTGGATCTGACTTGGCAGAAGCAGGGTTGGCAGCACTTAATTGCCAAAGACAGGGTAGATGTGGCTATATTATAATAGACAGCAAACTCAAAGCAGAAGTCAAAATTATATGACTCACAGAAGTTTGTGGCATTGGCTAGGAAATCATGGGCTACCTAGAAATACAGTAGAAAGGAAGTATAATAAATTTGTGTTCTAGCTGTATAAACAAGAGTTCTAGGTCAAGTGAACAGAAGTCTAATCTGAGTTATAAAAACACAGAATCACGGCCCCTTAATCAATTACCAGACTTGAGACAGTTTACAGACCCAGAACCCCTTGAATGAAGGGGAAGTCAGGTCCCTTTGGGGGAAAACCCTGTTACACTGCCACAAATTTATACTGTTAATCTTCCTCCAAGCCCTCCTCAAGGAGACTGATGGCCTTTTGCCAAGGTACCTGTGCATTGGGGAAGAGGAAATAATCATATTTCAGGCATTATTAAACACTGGTTCAGAAGGGACATTAATTCCAGGGGACTTAAACATCTCTGTGGTCCACCAGTCAGAGTGGGGGCTTATGGAAGCCAGGTGATCAAAGGAGTTACAGGGGCCCCTGAATGTATTCTGTAGTTATTTCCCCAGTTTCAGAATGTATAATTGGAATAGACATACTGAGCAACTGGCAGAATCCCCACATTGGCTCTAACTCATGCAGCGAGGCTATTAATGGTGGGAAAGGCCAAGTGGAAGCCACTAGAATTGTCCCTACTTAGCAAAATAGTAAATCAGAAGCAATACCAGGTACCTGGACAGATTGCAGAGATTTCTGCCACTCTTAAGGACTTGAAGTATTCAGGGCTGGTGAACTACAACATCCCCATTCAACTCTCCTATTTGGCCTGTGCAGAAAACAGATGGGTCTTGGAGGATGACAGTGGATTATTGTAAACTGAACCAGGTGATAAATCCAATTGCAGCTGCTGTTCTGGATGTTGTATCATTGTTTGAGCAAATCATTACATCCCCTGGTACCTGCTATGCAGCTATTGATCTGGCAAATGCTTTTTTCTCAATTGCTGTTAGTAGGGACCACCAGAAATAGTTTGCTTTCAGCTGGCAACGTCAGCAATAATCTCTCACTGTCCTACCTCAGGGGTATATCAACTCTCCAGTCTTATGTCATAATCTTGTCCACAGAGACCTTAATCATTTCTCCCTCCCACAAGACATCACACGGGTCCATTATATTGATGATAGCATGTTGATTGGACCTAGTGAGCAAGAAGTAGCCACTACTCTAGACTTACTAGTAAGGCATTTGCAAGTCAGCGGACAGGAGATAAATCCAACAAAAATAAAGGGGCCTTCCACCTCAGGGAAATTTCTAGGTGTTCAGTGATGTGGGGCATGTCGAGATATTCAGGGAAATTTCTAGGTGTTCAGTGATGTGGGGCATGTCAAGATATTCAGGGAAATTTCTAGGTGTTCAGTGATGTGGGGCATGTCGAGATATCCCTTCTAAGGTAAAGGATAAGTTGCTGCATCTGGGCCCTCCTACAACCAAAAAAGAGGCAAAATGCTTAGTTGGTCTCTTTGCATTTTGGCGACAACATATTCCTCATTTGGGTGTGTTACTCCAGCCCATTTATTGAGTGAACAGAAAAGCTAGTTTTGAGTGGGGACCTGAACAAGAGGAGGCTCTGCAACAGGTCCAGACTGCTGTACAAGCTGCTCTGCCACTTGAGCTGTTTGATCCAGCAGATCCATGGTGCTGGAAGTGTCAGTGGCACATAGAGATGCTGTTTAGAGCCTTTGGTAGGCCCCTATAGGAGAATCACAACTCAGACCCTTAGAATTTTGGAGCAAAGTCTTACCACCTGCTGCAGATAACTACTCTCCTTTTGAAAAACAGCTTTTGGCCTGCTACTGGGCCTTAGTAGAGACTGAACACTTAACCATGGGCCACAAAGTTACCATGAGATCTGAGTTGCCTATCACAAACTGGGTATTGTCTGACCCTCCAAATCATAAAGTTGGGCATGCACAGCAGCACTCCATCATAATATGGACATGGTAGATATGAGATAGGGCCAGAGCAAGTCCTGGAGGCACAAGTAAGTTACATGGGGAAGTGGTCCAAATGCCCATGGACTTCACTCCTGCTACATTACCTTCTCCTTCCCACACCAGAGCTATGGCCTCTTGGGGAGTTCATTACAGTGTCTTGACTGAAGAAAAGAAAACTTGGGCCTGGTTTACAGATGGTTCAGCACGATATGCAGGTACCACCCAAAAATGGACAGCTACAGCAGTCCAACCCCTTTCTGGGGTGTCACTGAAGGACAGTGGTGAGAGGAAATCCTCCCAGTGGGGAGAACTTTAAGCAGTGCACATGGTTGTTCATTTTGCTTGGAAGGAAAACTGGCCAGAGGTGCATTTGTATACTGACTCATAGCCATTGCTAATGGTTTGGCTGGATGGTCAGGGACTTGGAAAGACAATAATTGGAAAATTGGTGACAAAGAGGTCTGGGGAAGACGTATGTGGATAGACCTTTCTAAGTGGGCTAAAAACATGAAGATATTTGTGTGCCATGTGAATGTGCACCACAGAGTGACTTCAGCAGAGGAAAGTTTTAATAATCAAGTGAATAAGATGAACCATTCTGTGGATACCAGTCAGTCTCTTTCCCCAGCAACTCCTGTCATTGCCCAGTGACCTCATGAACAAAATGGTCATGATGGTAAGGATGGAGATTATTCATGGGCTCAGCAACATGGACTTCCACTCACCAAGGCTGACCTGGCTATAGCCACTGATGAGTGCCCAATCTGTCAGCAGCAGAGACCCACACTCAGCCTCTGATATAGCACCCTTCTCCAAGGTGACCAGCTAGCTGCAGGGTGGCAGGTTGATTACATTGGACCACTCCCTTTATGGAAGGGGCAGCGATTGTTCTATCTGGAATAGACACATACTCTTGATATAGGTTTGCTTACCCTGTATGCAATACTTCTGCCAAAACTACCATCCATGGGCTTACAGACTGCCTTATCGATTATCATGACATACCACACAGCATTGCTTCTGACCTAGGAACACACTTCATGGCAAATGAAGTGCAGAAATGGGCACATGCTCATGGAATTCTCTGGCCTTACCATGTTCCCCATCATCCAGAGCAGCTGGATTGATAGAACAGTGGAATGGCTTTTTGAAAACTCAATTACAGTGCCAACTAGGTGGCAATACCTTGAAGGTCTTAGCTAAAGTTCTCCAGGAAGGTGTGTATGCCCTGAGTCAGTGTCTACAGTATGATGCTGTTTCTCCCATAGCCAAGATCCATGGGTCCAGGAACCAAGGGGTGGAAATGGGAGTGGCACCACTCACTATGACTCTTAGTGGTCCACTAGGAAAATTTCTTTTTCTTGTCCTTGCGACCCTCAGCTCCGCTGGTCTACAGGTTTTAGTTCCAAGCAGGTGAGTGCTTCTACCGGGAGAAATAACAATGATTCAATTGAACTGGAATCTAAGGCTGCCACCTGGTCACTTTGGGCTACCCATGCCCCTAGATCAACAAGACAAGAAAGAGATTACATTATTTCCTGCAGTGAATGACCTTGACTATCAGGGAAAAATAGGACTGCAACTACACAATGGAGGTAAAGAAGAGTTTACGTGGGATATAGGAGATCCCCTAGGGCATCTTTTAGTACTACCATGCTCTGTGATTAAAATCAATGAAAAACTGCAACAACCCAATCCTGGCAGGGCTACCAATGGCTCTGGAACTTCAGGAATGAAGGTTTGGGTCACCCCACCAGGCAAAGAACCAGTCAGCTGATGTGCTTGCTGAGAGTAAAGGGACCATGGAATGTGTGGTAGAAGAAGGTAGTGATAAATATGAACTATGACCATGTGATCAGTTACAGAAATGAGGACTGTAATGATGTTTTCTTCACGTTATAGTATTTAAATTGTAAGATAGCTAGTTTAAGAATGAATATTACCCAAGGACTTGCACCCTGTTCTGGGGAGATTTAATGTGTTTCTGAGTATATGCAGGATAATTAAGTGTGTTAAGCGAGGAAAAAATGTGTTTTGTTTTCTATTTAGAAATTAAATATGGTCTAAAATGATGTATATAGCTACCAAGTGGACAAGGGTGGACTGTCACAGTCAGGTTCCTGTGTTAAGTTGGCCAGGTGGTGCTACCTGTTTGTCTGGTTGGACAAGTGTTGGCCTGTCTGTTGCTATGAGGATATTTCATAGAATTAAATCATGATCATGTCAACTACATCCACAGCTGATTGCATTCATAATCAACCAAGGGGTATGTCTTCTGCAAGGAGTGACATTTAATCAACACAATGGAAGACTTTTAAGGAAGATTCAGAAGAGACAGTCTCTCTTCCTGCTTTGATCAGCAAGCCTCTCCTGTGGTTTTCATCCAGACCTTCCATTGGAATCATCAGCTTCACAAGCCTGCCCTACAGATTTTGGATTCCACATTCCCATGGTTACGTGAGACATTTTTATAAATTTTATATTTACAGATAATTCCTGCTGATTCTTTCTCTAGGCAACCCTAATACAGGTTTTTTTTTCTTTTTTGAAGTAATAAAAATGTTCTAAAATTGATTTTGGTGATGAATGCACAACTATGTGATGAAACTGTGAGCCACTGATTGTACACTTTGTATGGATTATACAGTGTGTGAATATATCTAATAAAACTCATTAAAATAAGTAAATATTTTTAAATGTCTTCAGATATTGTCAAATATCCCTGCTTGAGAATCACTGTTAAATAGTAAAACAAAATTGCAACATTACATGCTGTACAATATTATATTGCTTTTTAGCATTGCTAAAAGAAACTCAGAATGATGGCTTTTATTGACTGTATTCCATTCCAGAGCTAAAATATAATCTATTTAACCATCTTCTCTTTGTTGACCATTTATGTTGTTTGCTACCTTCTTTATTTATAAATAAGTTTGATGAATATAATTTGTATATAAATTTTTGTATATAAATATTTGAATTTCATAGCTGATTAGATTTTCTTATGTTTTTCATATGCCTTAAACTTATTTTCAAAGTAACAAAGTAACCTTTGAAACAAATAAATACTTGTTCAGAACTTTGTGGTCTTGGTGGCGTGATATCTTTTACCCAAAATAACTTAATAGTTAAAAATCACTGAATCTGTTCTTAACATCTTTTGAGTAAAGAGTCAAATGTTTGAGAATCCAATGAAAGCTTAGGGCATTCATTCCTCAAAAAAATGCATACTGTTATATAAAAACACACAAATGCACACACACACCTGATTTTTTAATGCAATTTCAGATGACCTCTGTGGAGCTGTAAAGAATAACCATAGAACTTATAGAATCTTGCAATAAAGATGTATGATTCCTATGCAACTTTCAAAAAAGGATAGGTGTATTTATAACCTCTAAGAAATTGAGGAAATCAAGACTAAGGGACAATTCCATGACCACAGGATGTGTCAGTGCCTAATCGCCAAAACCAGAAGACCAGCTGTTAATAGATTTGATGAAGCACATTAAGGAAAATCTTTGAAGGGACAAAAATGAGACATTATTAGCCCTTTGGACATGTTTTAGTATTGGTTGAGTGGAGTCTAAGCTTCATAAGTGGACCTGACCCACATATAAAGTCCTTTTCTAATGCTACAGGTAGAGTCTAGTGAAGGTGAGACTCATACCAAGGATTAGGCTTCAGGCTTCAGAAAACATTTATCTAAATCTGTCTTCACCCATTAGTCTGATTATAATTTACTTCTTGGTCTAGACTGAGACACAATCATTCTATGAGCACAACCCTCTGTGGGGAGAATTACAATGCAGTGACTGTGATCATGACTGCCACGTAAAAATACCTGGTGAGAAAAGAAGAAAGGGAAGGTGAGTAGTGTTCACTGCTCACCCACTGCTTGCCAAACTGTACAAATGGCCTTGCTTCCATACTTCTGTTTAATCATCACAATAACTCTATGAGATAATTAATATTACAGTTATTTTACTAATAAAAACTCCCATGGGTTAATTGGCTGAGCATCACATGGAGAGTAAATGGCATGTGAACGAAGAAATAGTACCTGTTTTTCCCATGACACCATGCTATTCCAGAATTGATTACATTTCATTACATGAATGTAATGAATCAAGATTTTTCCCACCCTCCCTCGATACCCTTCGATCACCACCTCTAATGAAGTTTTGCAGTAGTACTCTGTATCCTCTCTAAAACAAAGTTATCACTTTTGGGAGATATTCTCAAGCCCTCATAGGTGGCTGTGGAAGGAGACAGTCCAAGGGTGATCTGCTGTCTTTCATTGTGACCCATCGATAAATCCTGTGCTTGGGACCAAGTGTCTTGGCCTGGCTTCTAGGATGGATGAGGGATGTGGGCTGACTCCAACCTTGGGGCACCTTGACAGAAAAAACACCCACTAGCAGTTAATGGTCTGCTAGAATAGTCCTTTCCCTTTTGCTCTGGGAACATGTAATCATTCACAGAAGCTACTTACCTAATTGTTTGTGCAATATGGTACTTGGCCACCCCACTGATATACTCGATCCTGGCAGGGAGGGAAAGGGGTCCTTCCTTTGCTGTACAAGAGAGATCCTGCAGAGCATTCCCCTGTGTTGGCTGCAGAGCAACACCTGCTGATCACAGGGGACTGGCGCCCACTACTGAAGCTAATCTTGCTCTGTCTCTTCTCTATGTGAATAAAGCTTGTTCCATTCGGTGCCTGTGAGTCGTGTTTTGTTGGTGACCCTAACACCTCCAAGGGCTGCTGTTCCTCCCCTGGGGTGGAAACAGGTGTCACTTCATTGACAGTGGTCATACTGTCTCTAATAGACACCATTCTTAGATTCAGAAGAGCTGGCTTTGATTTATATTGTTATTTTTCACTTTCTTCTGAATAATTCTGGATAAGTCACTAACTCTCTGAATATAGGTTTTATCCTCACCACAAATGTTGCACTACGTAATATACACGATAAAGAGCTCATATTTGTGAAAATGCTTTTGAACTCTAAAGTAAAACAAAACTGTAAGGAATTGCTACCTTAACAGACATTTAAGCTCTTTGAGCTTCAAGATCCTCATCTATAAAATTGGAATCATAATTCTTATCTCACAGATTGTCCATTCATTCATTCAATAAGTATCTTATTTCAATTTGCTTGAGATGATATCACAGCTACTACTAACTTGTTTTTTTAAATAGTGAGAAGTTATTGGCTTACAGTTTTGAGGTGAAAAGAAGTCCAAAATCAATTTATGAGCAAGACTCGTTTTCACCCCAGATTCTGTGGCTCCTTGATGCTGACTTGTCACAATCCTTGAGCTTCCTTGTCTTACAGCCCATTACACAGTGATATCTTGTCCTTTCTGCCCTTCTTGTTTCCACTGACTTCTTGGTTCTTTTTATAAGCCTTCAAGTTAGATTAAATTATGAACCTTAAGAAATATATTTATTACATATCTACTATGCAGTGGGCACTTTGTTTTTGTTAAGGAAGGGGTGTTAGTGATAGATAAATGATAAAGAATTAGCAAAAGCAAATATGACCATACAGATTGTGATAAATACCGTAAAAGAAATAAACAAGTGTTTGGGTTGATGGTTGAGGGTCCTACTTTAAGTGGGTTGTCAGAGAAAGCCTCTCTAAGGAGGTGCTTGAGAACTGAGAGCTGAGGGATGAGAATGATAGGAAACTTCAATTCAAAGGCTCTGAAGACAAGTGTTGCTAAAATATAGTGTTATAAGGTTAGGGAGGCTATAAGCTGAGCTACACAAAGTGTGGTCCACAGATCGGTGGGGGTGTTCACACTTTTTGTTGTTGATCTACAACAAGATTAGGAACTTGTTTATGGATGTAAACCAATGCAATGCTTCCTTGATTGAGAAAGTCTTGGTAAGAAAAAAAAAGCCAGCTGAATCTAGTCCTAAGATTAGTTAAGTAGTTAATTTACATTCTGGTGCAAAATCTATAACTTATCATATCCCAGCAACAAATTGTAGACCTGCAATTTTTGTAGCATTGGTAAGATGAAGTTGGAGAAACCTTGAGGCCATGGTAAAATATTTGAGTTTTATTCTAAGAACAATGGGAAACCATTGGGTGGTTTAAGTAGGAAATTAGAATGCTTTGCTATTGAGAGAAACAGATGCTATGATACATTTGAAAACATTTTCTAAGAGGTAAAGTGCTAATAAATGCGAGTTTTGATGTGATGATCTCATTTAGTTAGGACTTCTCTAGCCACTGTGTCAACAGCCTCCTCCTAGACTGCTGTAATTAAAATATGTCATGACTCTCTTGAGGCCATATAGCAACATCATTTCGAAGTTACCTTTTTCTATGTTCAATGAAATTCCGTACTTGGGAAGTAAATATGCTACATTTTCCTGGCTTCTCTGTCCAGAGTTAGTTGTGTTCTTTGGTACATTTTCATCTCTAGCGTCTTAAACATGTCTGGTTTGACAGGACCCTGTCTGATTAAACAACTCACCAAAACAAAATATTAACCGAATTCAGCAGTAAAAACTCTGGGGTGGTTTGTTCTAAATGAATTTATAACTTTCGATGTGAGTGTAGGGATTTTGTGGTCATGGCCTGAGTCATTCACAGTTCCCTACAGGACAGTGTGCAGCCTTAATAACGAAAGGCTCTTTATTACAAATTCTTGACCCAGAAGGTAAATTGTTGCTTCTCCTTGTGGGGAAAAGTGCCAGCTTAGCATATGTCATGACTCTATTGAGGCCATATAGCAACACCATTTCGAAGTTACCTTTTTCTATGTTCAATGAAATTCCATACTTGGGAAGTAAATATGCTATATTTTCCTAGCTCAGGAGTCTCAGATCTCAAAATAAATCTTATTTTGGATGAACTGCTAGTTTGTGTTCACACCTACGGAGCTTCTTACTAACATATTTTACATTTGTACACATTTTGCTAAAAATAAAAACTGCTTGACGTCTAGGACCTTAATATCTGCAATTCATTCATGGTGGGAGATTTAGTATTCTCAACAACAGAAACTTGTGAGTTCATTTTCCTATCATCCAGAAGATGGTTACATCTTTGAAAAAAGCTATGACATCTAATTTAGCCCCTAAAATGATAATTATTTTTCTTCTTTCCTCTCCCTTCTTTCCCTTTGTCCTTCTTTTCTCCTTCCTTCTTTCCTTCTTTTCTTCTTTTTTCCATGATTATGTTTACTAAACATCTATTCTATGGACTGAGCACTATGCTAGGCCATGGGAATACCATAGTAAAAAAATAGAAACACTCTTTGGCCTAAAGGAAGTAATAGCCTTGATGAACACAGACAAATAACTAGGGAATTAGAACCTGGTGTGATCTGTGCCATAGCAGGGGCTATATAGAGTGCATAGTGGAGAATATAAATTGACCATCTAAATTGGAATTAGAGTTAGAATGGCTTCTGGGAGGAAAAGATGTCTAAGTTATAGTCCAAACAAAAGACTATGTTGAAGCCTTGGATATAGGTAGAATGTTCTTGGTAGAACTTTCACATATGAAAACTTTAAGATGAGACAGTGCAAATTTGAGATGCAATAAATAAAAGACGTCAAATCTAAAGGGAACCTGGGGATCAAAGGGGGAGTTGTGTACTAGGAAAGAGCTTGAGAGACTGCTAAAGAATATGGACTTCATCTTTAAGGTAATGGAGAACCAATGAGGAATTTTAATGGACGGATGATGTGATCACATGCCTTTTTGAACAATTTTACTGGATCTGACATCCTCTTCTTTGCCACATGCTTTTGCAGGCTTCTCTGTCCAGAGTTAGTTGTGTTCTTTGGTACAGTTTCATCTCTAGCGTCTTAAACATGTCTGGTTTGACAGGACCCTAACCGATTAAACAACTCAACAAAACAAAATATTAACCGAATTCAGCAGTAAAAACTCTGGGGTGGTTTGTTCTAAATGAATTTATAACTTTCGATCTGAGTGTAGGGATTTTGTGGTCATGGCCTGAGTCTTTCACAGTTCCCCACAGGACACTGTGCAGCCTTAATAACGAAAGGCTCTTCATTACAAATTCCTGACCTAGAAGGTAAATTGTTGCTTCTCCTTGTGGGGAAAAGTGCCAGCTTAACATTTCAAAGATGGCTTTCAAGCTAATATTTTAGATGGCCAAGATGTTATCAGAAATGGCATTTCATTGGGTAGCTTCAATTACTGCTTCTCATTGACAACAATACACAACAATATACCTATGTGTGTTTAAATACTTGGTTTCTGTATATTTTTTGCAAGGGACTCCTTTGTGTATTTTGCAATAATGGGCTGTGCATTTTTCAGCAGGTTCCGCATGTAATGAAGATTCAAAAAGATGACTTTTGATTAATGACTGTATTTAAGGAGCGAGCTATTTAAAGAGTATTAGTTTTCCATGTTCTTTTGCTCAGGATCTTCTTTTTAAGCTGCTGTTTCTCAGAGGCTTCAATCTGACAAGGAATAGTTTGTATGCATTTTCATTTTTATTTTTAGGCATTTGCACATAAGCCCACCCTGAAACAGCAATCTGCTCCAACCAGAGGGGGGCAGACCAGCATTGAAAATCCAGATATTTATTCCAAGACTATTCATGGAGTAACTGAAGCATGGTAGGCCCTGTTCTAGGCACTTCAGATGACGTGTGTGTAAGATAGCCTAGTCACTCTGAGGGTAAAATTATTGATCTGCAATTATAATCATTGGTATGAAGAGAAAATCCTGGGGCTTGTTAGAGCTTAAACTGGGGAACTGATCT
>PVIY010046290.1:0-18534 GCA_004026745.1 Myrmecophaga tridactyla | reverse complement strand
ACAAGGTATATTGATAGAAGTGTGGAATGGCCTATTAAAGACTCATTCATAATGCCAGCAAGGGAGCAATACCTTGCAGAATTGAATCAATCTTCTTTGGAGGCCATATGTTCTCTAAATCATCATCCACTCTAGAGTATTGTTTCACCCATAGCCATGACTCATGGGTCCAGAAATTACAAAGTGAAAAAGGGAATGACAGCAATCACTTTTACCCATTTGATCCACTTACAACAGTTTAGTTTCTTTTCCTTGTGACCTTACGCTCTGATAGCCAGGAGGTCTCCACATGGAGGAGTGCTTCTACCATGTGACCAACAATGATTCCACTGATATGGAATATAAGACTTCCATCTGGCTATTTTGGCCTATGCCTGCCTTTGAATCAATAGCCAAAAAGGGAATAACTTACTGGCTAGGGTGTTTGGTAGTGCTTACCAAAGGGAAATTGGACTGCTAATGGATATAAGACAGAGACTACCTGGAATATAGGAGATTCCTTTGGGCTTCTCTTAGTACTACCATATCCTATGATTAAATTAATGGAATAGTACAACAACCCATCAATTCAGGACTATTAATAGTCCATATCCTTTAGGAATGAAGGCTTGGATCATCCCACCAAGCAAAGTACCATGATCAGCTGAGGAGCTTACTGACAGTGAAGGAAAATTGGAAAGTATAGTGGATGAAGGTAGCTATAAATACTAGCTATAACCATGTGACCAGGTGCAGTGCAAGTGTGCTGGTTTGAAAGGATGTATGTCCCCTAGAAAAAGCCATGTTTTATTCTAAATCCCATTTTGTAAAGGCAGAATAATCCCTATTCAATACTGTATGTACTTAGATCATCTCCCTGGAGATGTAACCCAATCAAAAGTGGTGTTAAGCTGGGTTAGGGGAGATGTGTATCCACCCATTTGGGTGGGCCTTGATTGGTTTTCTGAAGACCTATAAAAGAGGAAACATTTTGGAGAATGAGAGATTCTGAGAGAGCAGAACAACATAGCCACAAGAAGCAGAGTCCACCAGCCAGCGACCTTTGGAGAGGAAGAAGGAAAACACCTCCCAGGGAGCTTCATGAAACAGGAATCCAGGAGAATAAGCTAGCAGGTGATGCCATGTTCATCACATGCTCTCTCATATGAGAGAGAAACCCTGACTGCATTCACCAAGTACCTTTCCAGATGAGAGAGAAACTCTGACTGTGTTCACCATGTGCCCTTCCACTTGAAAGAGAAACCCTGAACTTCATTGGTCTTCTTGAACCAAAGTATCTTTCTTTCCCTGGATGTCTTTGATTGGACATTTCTATAGACTTGTTTTAAATCGGGACATTTTCTTGGCCTTAGAACTGTAAACTAGCAACTTATCAAATTCTCCTTTTTAAAAGCCATTCCATTTCTGACATATTGCACTCCAGCAGCTTGCAAACTAGAACAGCAAGATTTTAGTTGCTAGCTATTTTCCCTTATTTTGTTATGGATGTTTACATATTTTTATATATACACAAACACATACGTATGAAGTAACTATTCTTGTTTCTTCCATCTCTTATTTCCTCATCATAAAACATAAGGTGTATTAACTTTATGTAATAATAAAAATTTACAGGGCAAGACCAAATATCACTGTAGAACTTGCATCCTCTTCTGCAGAAAGGATTAGTACATTTTTTGTTGTATCATGTTAGGCAGAAGTATGATTACACTATTGTCATATTTGGGGATTAAGTATGGTTTAAGTTAATCTGTATGAGTGACAAGTTATTAAGCAGCGGACTGTGATGGCTAAATTCATGTTTCAACTTGGGTACATTATGTTGTTCGGGTTTGTTCAAGCTAGCACTAGCCTCTATATCATTGTAAGTGTATTTCATTGATGGATTTTCATCTATAATCAGTTCATTGCATCCACAATTCATTGTTTCTACAATCAACATAAGAGACTGCCAAAAATAATGTGGGGAGTCTCCCCATCCAACTAGTTGAATTTTTTAAAGTCCTATTTGAGGATTCCAGAAGTCAGATAGAAGAATTTCTGATTCTACTTCAGCCAGACTGCATCTACTGGGAAATACAACTTCACCTTCAATTCATAAGTTTCCCTAAATGATCAGACTCCTAATCCCCACAGTCACATTGTGAGCCAATTTCTATAACATATCTCTTAATATATATAGTATGTCAGTTCTATCAAAAAGCTTCTAAGTTTGCCATACTTCTACGACAAACATCACACAATGGGTTGGCTTAAACAGGAATTTTTTTAATCAAAGTTTTGAAGATGAGAGGTCCAAATTCAAAATATTGGTAAGGTTTGCTTTCTCCCTGAAGTATAATGCATTCTGGTGTTGACTTGCTACAATCTTTTGTGTTCTTAGGCTTATATTCCTGCTTCCTGCCACAGCAATATCTCTCTCCTTATGTCTGCTCTTCTTGTTTCCACTAACCTTTGGTTTCTTACTATGAGGCCTTTTCCAAACTCTGACTTCTAGTGTCTTCTCTTCACAAGGTCCCATTAGTATTATTATGACCTGACTCATTAATTTAGGCCATACCTTAAATGAAAATAATATATTCAATAAGTCCTATGTACAAAAGTGTTTGCACCCACAATAATGAGCATTAGGATTAGGAACATGTATGGATTACATGTTCAATAAAATTCAATCTACCACAGTCTACCCCTAGATTACAAAAGGACATGTTCTTCCCATTTGAAAAATATATTCATCCATCCCTCTCTTCCAAAATTCTAAGTCTTTTTCCTAACAACTTTAAATCAAACTCTAATTGAAACCTCTTATAGGTATGTCCATTCTAGGACAAAATTCCTCTCTAGGCTGTAGAGCTGTGAATCCTAGAAAGCAATTTATCTGAATCCAACATACAAAAGTAGGGAAGGCATTGGATTGAGATTTGCACTCCAGCAGAAAGAAATTGGAAAATAAATGGGATCATGTTTCCCAAGCAAGTTTGAAATGGCATCTCCTGCTTTCCAAGCAGCTGTGCTTGATGGCTGTTAACAATAAAGTCTAGACCCCACTCTCTCCAAGCTTTCAAATGTGGACAGGCTCTCTGTGAAGGCTGGGGTATAGAATATACCCTTTCATATAAGGGTGACTGTCCTTATTTCTCTGAATATTAGGAGAGAAAGCTGGACCCATCCAAGAACTGATGTAAAAGGCTCTCTCCCAGCAAGTGCTGGGTAAAAAACCCTGCCCTACCTAGTTCTTGGCCTGGTGATGTGTCTTCATTCAACTTCTAAATCCATGGTTCTTCCTTGAAGTCATTTTTTCTTCATTTTGTGCTATTTCTGCTCTCTTCCATCCAGCCTGTTAGTATAACTGCTCATACCGACTTCTCAAAAATCTTGCCAGGATTTTGTATGATCTTCATGGTGGTCCAAGCCATCAAAGTAAAGGGTTCTCCATACATGTTCCTAGACAAATATTTTGCCAATCCTGACCATAAGGCAGGATAAAGGAGTCTTCAGGAATGATGCCAATATTATGGCCCTTTGTTTTGGTCCTCTTTAGAGGAATGTTTTCAGTTCATGAAAATTCATTTACACTTGTATGTTCTTATCCATATACATATAATTCTCAATAAAATTTAAAAGAAAATAGTTTGTTTTATCTCTTTAAATAAGTGACCATCACTTACTATCTTACTTATCTCCTACAAATGAAGTACTAAGTAAAGTTTTGTCATGTATTCATTTTATTCTTGTATAAATCAAGTTTTTTAACCTTTTAAAATTTAAGGTTCGGCATTTTAATTCTGTCATCTTCTCTAAAATTTTAAATTATTTTTCTCATTTCAATTGATTTTTTTCCATATATCCATTTCACTTTTTTCTTTCTTTAACTGTACTTTCTCTGTAGGCTAAACACCCTCATATTTTAATAACTTATTCTAGATTTCTGCCTATTTTGTGTCTACTTTATTCCTGAGTTCTATGACTCATGTTTTCATATCCTTTAATTTCTATCCGTCTAATTTCTGGTGTATAAGGTTTTCTTGAAGCTTCAGTTATTTTATTTTACATTATAAGATATTAAATTATTATTTTTCTTGCTCTATTGCATTTTGTTCCCCTGTTATTCAATTTTGGAATATTATTTGATTTCATTTAACCTTTTGCACTTCAAGTATGAGTATATGAAATTTAATTCTAATTATTTAATTCCCCCATCTTTAGATGTGCTAGATATTCTGCCTATCAGAAGTGATACTGTAAAGTCACAGCTTTCAACAGTTGGACCCATGCTATCTAGCAGTAAAAAGACAAATGAATCTCTTTGTGATAAGGTGAGTTTTATTGCAGGTGCACATGCAAGGACCTGGAGGAAATCTGTCCAAGACCAGTTTGATGCAATGAAGGAGAATCAGAATTTTATAGTATAAAAAGATATATAAAGGGCAAGAGTCAAGAGAAAACCAGACAAGAGGAAAGAAGAAGAAAAAATGGAGAAATGGATTCATTAAAATTGAGTAATGGTTTCCTGCAACATTCTTACCTGGGCAGCACGTCCAGCTGTCCTTTGAGTCAAGCCTCCTGATTTTCCAGCTACTGTGCTCTATCAGCTGTGACCTTAACCACAGTGCAAGTTCTGACATTGATGTTGAGCTCCTACAGGCATAGACAAAATCCTCTTTCCCTGCATCTCAGACCTTTGTCCTTCAAGGTAAGAAGATACTGATTTACTGGGCCATGTGGCACTTCTGATGCCATTCCACCCTGCATTAGGATGTTTTCTCATTCCCACACATAAAGCTGAGAAGATCTGGTTAATGTAACTAGAGACAGGGGGTAAACTTTTGATATTAGATCAACAGCAAGTTATTCCAGCAAGATATTTAGGCTTCAAATGAATCATATATGCCTGGGTAAAGAGAATATAATAAATATTTTCTAGCTACCAAGGGCTTTACTAGGCATTTTCCAGTTTAAGGATTATATTGAGCATCTTTCCAGTTATCCAGCTATCAGGTGCTCCTTTATATTACTTCTTCTTATTCCTATGAAGCACCATTTCATGAACATTCCTCATATGGGAAATTGGATGACAGTCTCATCTTCTACAGTTGCTTCCTGCTAAAAATGGGTGAAGAAACTTTTATATTACTCTACAGGATTCTCTAGACATAAGCCTGCAGGTACACTCTGTAAGCATCAAGCCAAACATATGGAAAGCAGAATGAAAGCTATGCTCATAAGGACTATTCTCCATTTCAGAAGTAAGTTCATTAAATACTCAGAAAAGGAGTGTAGATTGCTATAATCTTTAACATGAGCAATGTTATCCTGCATATGATCTAATATTGAAGAGATATTGTCATATTCATCTGGTATATATGTGCAGCACATAATGTCAATCAGAGCACAGGTCCCTTCTTGAGCTGCAGTCAATGTGTCTAAAGCTATTATATTTTGGAGTACGAATTTTCTAATTTGGGCTACTTCCTTATTTAACAAACAAAGCCCTTGATTTCTATCTTGAATAAATTGGGCTGTGACATTAAATAAGTCAGTAACTTGAGAGAGGGGATCTAATGCACCCATTCTTGGGAGTAAGCTAGCTAAAGACTATTCTCACCATTATAAGTCTCCTGTAGTCCTGCTTAAGGGCAACCTAAATAGGCTTCTAAGGCTTTTTTATTGCTTGGCATTTCAGGCAAAGTTTTAAGCACTTGCCTATGTAGAAAGGGGCACTTAATAGTGCATTTCCCCATCCAATTGTATATGGCAAATATGGTCAAAATTTTCTTCGATGAAGCCAATCAGTGGCTGCAGCAGGGAGATAAACTGGTAATTCTAAATCATTACATTGGCCATTAATTTAACGAAGGTGAGATTATCTTAACACAATAGGGGAAGCCATATCTCCCATGTGATTTGGCTGGGCAGAGGCATTTTGCTGTTCAGTACAGATAGGAGCTTTCCCATGTAAGCTTCCACCACTCATTCACAGTCAGCTTTTTTCCATCTTGGCTTGAAATATACATTAAGGGGACATTTTGTGAGTTGTCTTCTAGTTTTGAGGTTTGGTATTTCTCCTGTGCAGCCATATAATTAAATTTGGGTAAATATGGAGCAGAGAAATCCCACCAATGAAAAATATATGGTTATTTGCAATAAATTATAGCCAACCAGCCAGACCCGTTTTGTGGAGTGATGGGCAGTACAAGCCATATCAATCCAGAGGACAGATAGGTACAAACCTAGCAGCCATTTCACTGGTGAACTGTTGCTATTACTGTGGTGCATTTTAAAATATATTAATTGTACAAACCATAGTAAGAAGGGAAGTTAAAACATGTACAACCTAATGATCCTATGGGTTTGGGAAATTTGCAAAAGAGCAGTTTTAAATCAGCAGTGGGGTTACATGAGTAGGAGGCATCGTTTTCTGCTTCCCTTTCCTCTGGAGAGAGTTTAATTGACAGTGAGTCCAGGGCTTAATATCATGCAGTTTTATAGAAGAGTGAGAAGTTAGTAACACAATATAAGTTTCCTCCCACTTAAGGGTGAGCTGATCTTTGGGGGTGGTTATTATTCCATGTTTTCAGTAACACCCTATCTCCCAGCTTGTAAGAGTGCAATGAAAGTGTAGGGAAAGAAAGACAATTATCAGAAAATTAGGGAATCATCTTATAATACTCCCCAGGGAGATGACTGCATCTCTTCATAGTTTATCATACATATTTTGCATAGACATTCTCAATTGCATTTTCAAGGAATGGCCTCCTGTAAATCATTTCCAAAGGACTCAAACCTAGCCCAATTCTAGGGGCAACCCGGATTTTGAGGAGAGCAATAGGCAATACTTTGTTCTAGATGAGGTTAGTTTCTTGACAAATCTTAGCAATAGTTATTTTCAGAGTATAATCCATTTTTTCAGTCCACTGAAGTCTCCAAGAGGCATGCACATTCCACTTTATTCCAAATTCCTGAAAAATTTCTTGAGTTATTTTTTAAACAAGGTCACTGCCATTATCACTCTGAACAGTGAATGGCATGCCAAATCTAGGCATTATTTCTTTTAACAATACTTTTGTGGCTCAGTTGCTCTTTTGGTGAGAGTGGGCAAGGAGTCTACCCACCCAGAAAATGTGTCAACTAGCATTATAAGATACGAAGTCTCCAACAGTTCACAGCATCAGCTGTCTATTTGCCAACATTCTCCAGGTGAAAGCTCACATGCTTCCACCCTACTGTCAAAGAGGGTCTGCTTGCTTTCGGATTATTTAAATGACACAGAACATATTTGTCCATCAGTTTATGGATTATTGCCTTAGTTTGGGTCCTGCAATGTGCGCTCTGACCCATGCTGCAAAGGCATCGTCTCCTTAATGAGTCCCCTGGTGCAAATATGACCCCACTGGTTCTACCCATTTTTCTAGCAGCAAAGGTTGGTCTGATTTTCATTGCAACTGTCCTTCCTCTGACTTAGCATTAAATCCGCATTCTTTAGCTCCCTTTAAGTCACCCCAATAAAATGGAGTGCATGATAAGAGGTCTATAGCTAAGATGAGGGCTAATTCTTTGTACTTTGGGGGTTCAAATAGTGTCCTAGCAGCTTCCTTTGCTGACAAATTTGCCTTATGATTCCTTTTTTGCTAGGTAGCTGTTTGACTGCTGATGCCCCAAGCAATGCCTTACAGCAACTTCTGATGGTAGCAGTACAGCTCCTAATAAATTTAATATGGGCTCTAGATGTTTAATCTCTTTATTATTGGTGGTTAAAAGTTCTCTTTCCTTCCTGGTTGCACCACAAGCATACACAGCAGAAAAAGCATTATTAGAGTCCATATAAATATTCATCTTCTTACTTCATCTAATGATCAAGACTTGGGTCAGAACATGAGTTTGGCCTTCTGGTCTGATGTACCTGATGGGCAGAGACTTGTCGTTTGGAAACTCTGTCAGGGTTGCTACAGCATGTCCTGATCATGAATGTTCATGGCCCATGAAACTGCTCCTATCCGTGAGCATTTCCAGGTCAGATTCCTTTAGATGGGTGTCTTCCAAATATGGCTGACTACAGAGCACTTCCTTCATCACCTGAATGCAGCCATGCAAAGAAGGTCCCTCAGACTCAGGTAACAATGTAGCTGGGTTTAAAACCACAGAACTCAAGCAGTGCATGTTAGGGGTAGCTGATAATATGGCATGATACCTAGCCTGCTAGATTCCTTTTTCCTCAGAGATAGAATGCTGTGTGGAACGTGCACTATAACTTCCTGATCTAAGATAAATTTTGTAGCTTCTTGTAAAATATCACAAGTGGCAGCCACAGCGCAAAGTCAAGGTGGCCATTCTTGTGTCACTAAGTCTAGTTTCTTTGATGCTACAGGTCATGGACAACCTACATAATTTGTATGTGACAAAACTAAACACTATTCTCTGCCTTTCATGTACAAACAGATCAAAAGTATTGTGCACATCAGGCAGTCCTAAGACTGGGGCTGTGCCCAGCTATTCTTTAATTTGATGAAAAGTCTGATTATATTCTGCAGTCCATTCTAGGCCTTCTCTGAGTCCTGCACAGCACAATACAAAGGTTTGACAAGGAATCCAAAATTGGGGATCCAGATGTGGCAGAAACCAGCCATTCTTGGAAGTCCCCATAGTTGCCGTTTGGTCTTAAGGACTGAAATATTTATCAGAACTAAGCATCTATCAGGCAGGAGGGCTTTCTGACTTTGGAAGTGCAAATATCCTAAATACTTGACATAGGGCTTAATGAATTGAGCCTCTTTTAGAGACACTTTATATCACCTAGAATTTAGAAAGTTCAGAGTCTTAATAGTATTTGCATCCAAATCTTCCACAGTCTCACTTGTTGCTAACATATCATCTACATATTGCAAGAGGACACTTCAATGCAATTGCAAATCATGCAAATCTTTTGCTAAGAATTACCCAAAGAGAGTGGGATAATTCTTAAATCCATCTGGTAAAACAGTCTTTGCAAGCTGTTCTCTAATTTCACTGTCTGGGTCTTCCCATTCAAAGACACATATTTCCTGGGATTCAAAAGCCACATGTATGCAAAAGAAACCATCCTTTAAGTCTAATATAGTCCCCAGTCATATTTGTTAATAGAGTGTAAGTAATAGGCACAACTGAATAAATGTGTTTCAAGATCTTGCTTTTAGACCTTAAATCTTGGTCAAACCTCTATTTTTCTTTAGTGCCAGGTTTCAAAACTGGGAGCATAAGCATGTTCTATGGGGACTAGTAAGGCCAATGGAGACACCATCTTTTAAAGCTCTTATTATTGGTTTAATGCCTTTTCTTGCAATTACAAAGGATATCGACATACCTTGGGGTGATTTGTTCCTGCCTTAGGCTCAATCTTTACTGGATGGGAAGTTATGGCTTTTCCAGAGATAACACATAACAATACCTCAGATGTGACATGTTCCAGTAAATGAGCTACTACAGGTTCCTTTTCAGTTTCTTCAGCTTGTAGAAGGGCAGTCTGCAGATGCAGGCCTTTATCTGGAGGACTTGGATCTATATTTATCCTTTGAAAACACAACTTGAGCATTTAGTTAGGTTAGAAAATTCTTCCCTGCAAGGGTATATGGCATCACATATAGATATTGATGTTGCAAATTCTCTTTCCTAATTTTGCAATCAAGGCCATAGAAGCACTCTAGGTGTATATTGTCCATTCATTTCAACTATCATTATTTGTGCATTTGTTTCAGCACCCAATTGCTGGTTTAACACAGAATAAGTTGCTCCTGTAGCATAAGAAAGTCACTAATTTGAATCCCACCTTTATCTTTACCTGAAGTTCTTGGTTGGAAATAAGTATGGCAGAAGAAAACACCCCCAATCAGACACCTCTATTTCTGATCCATGGACCACTAATGAAATTTCATTCTTCTCTTTTTGTTCCTATTTGCCAGCTTGGGGAAAATAAAGTTTATCCCTCCTATTTCCTCCACTATGGCCTCCTCATGCGCGGTTCCCACTTAGAACAGCTATCAATTCATCTTTTGTTTTTGCTAAGCTTCCTCACAAATGTTGAATGCTTTGAAAGAAACATTTATGAGAATTTCCAGGGACATTCCAAGCCCACACTCTAACTTCTGAAATTTTTTCCTAATGTCCAGATCACTTTAATAAAAGCCATGTTTATTATTCTAGTATTCTTCAGACTTTCTGGATATACACCAGAATCCCTATGGGTGTGTGTGAAATATTCTTTCTAGGGAAGCAGAGGGATTCTCACTGGGCTCCTGTTTCACCTCCTGTATCTTATTCTGAGACTTCTGTTTTGGGACCCTGTTCTTAAGGACAGCCAAAATGAATGTTTTTTAATGCTCCAAATGAGTCTGTTCCCAGGTTTATTAGAATACCAACATAGACCTACCTCAAGGTCAGTGGCACTCAGAACAGCATAAACAGAGGTTCAGGGAGGCACCTTTAATAAGCTTTCAGCTTCCTGTTTAGCTTTATTTTACACAATCTATCTTTCCTTTGAAGTTAACAGCATATTCTATTGGGGCCCAGGTCAGGTTTTTCATGCAGCAGGCCTCTGACTGCTGGCAAGGCCACATCAGAGTAACCTTGGAGGCAGGGCTCCTTGGTCTCCTGTGGGGTGAGGTCCGGCCTGGGCTGCACCTTATCTAATCCAGTCTTACTGTGGGAAAGTTCTGCCTCTGTAGTTTCAAGCAGGCTAGTTAACATTCACTCTGTTCTCAAGAAAGTTCTGCATCCCTATTCATTATGTCAAGCACCTCCTCATGTGCAGCACTGCCTTATCTAGAATTCTATTGTTAAACAATATAAAATAAACTTGTGCTGGCTTCTTGGGGTTGGTGGCCATCAGTCAGGCAACAAACCACCTAGCCCTTGCTTTCTCTTAACTCTGTGTTGTGTTTTTTCTCAGTCTTTCACTGCCCCATCTGACCTTGTTTAAACTGTTGTTCAAGCTGGACTTGGCAATATTCAATAATGACTGAATACCTGCCCAATTTTGGAGGGTGTGTGGCAAAAAATGAACACAAATAGTCTTTTCATCTTGTTTGGATATGCTCTGTAACTGGGTGAGCTATTTTTCCAGTTTAACAAGTCAGAAGTCAAAAATGGTGTTCTAACCAAGTTTTGATGGGCTTGGGTTAGTGCAATCCTACATCCAAAGAACATGATAGACACAGATTCACACATGAGTTTTATTAGGACTTATAATCAGGAGAGTGTCTCTTATGGTGGCCATCCAGAAAATGAAGGTAATGCCCCCACAAAGTTGTGAGTGCAAGGAGCAGCTTATGAGGGTTTAAGACAAAGACATTTGATAAGGTATGAGAAGAGAGTTTTAGAGTCTCATGACACAGCAGTTTAGAGATTTGTTATCTCTAACATAATCAGATTAGAGGAATATTAAATTACAAAATAAGTGGTTTACAATATCATCTGCACATTCTTTCCTTCCTGAGGAAAATTTTTGTCCCAGTCATGTAGGTGGCTATGTGCAGCAACTTACTATCAATAAGGGAAGGGAGCCCAGGTCCCAGATCTCCACAATCCACCCTAACACAGCAGGCATGTTGACTGAAGGACAGATAGTGCATTGATATTCCCTAACAACAGTAAAAGAGAAAGCAGAATACTAGGAGTCCCCTGCACAGAAATAACAACCCTATAAAAAGATGCTACCATGGCCAAGAAGTGGAATTAATCCATTTAGACAAGAGGCTTACTGATAACTAAAGTTATGTATGCGTTTTTGCATTTGATTTAAAACTTGTGAAACACTGTGCAAATTATTAGGAATATATACACAGCACTACACATCAATCAAGGCACAGGTGCTGACACACTTAGTGAGGATATTTTATTTTGTAAAACTACTTGTCTAAGTCATGTTGTTTTGTCATTTAACAAGGATATGGTTATTTTGGAATTATTAAGTTCTTGGGTAGTGTGGTTGGCTAAGGCTGCCACATATCCTTTAGTAATGATTGCAGCTCCACTGGTGTAGAAAATGGATAAAAAATAATACCACTGGAAGTGTGTTTCATTTTATATTTAGCTCTAACCATTTTTTAATTATAAAGAGTATGGAGTAAAGAGTTATATAATGTAGAAGGGATATAAGGCTGCCCCCATGTACAATGTCTTGTCTAGTTATAGGGTAAATAGGGCTAACTATATTGCCTACAGGTTCATAGCCATCCCTTAGAGAAACAATTTGCCTCATGTTGCTTGGAGATATTTTGCTGGTGGGAAAGGCTATTGTTTTGTAGTTAATGGTAAAATTAGATAATTTGAGGGGTAGCCATCCCACATGAAAAATTCCAGGAAGCCATTCTATACAAACAAGAGAAAAATAGTCTACTGTTATATCTTCTGTCATTAGCCACTTTAAACCATTATATGCAGCATGCTCCAATACAGGTCAGGGCTTGTTCACTTGTTCCTGTAGAAGGGAGAAGATGTAAGCCATGGCCTCATTATAGGATGACAGTTGAATTTCAATCTGAAATGAGAAGATTTATTTTTAGATTTTCTGATGTGCTGAATTTTTCTAGGCCAGCAGGGAATTCTAAACAGTCTAATTTGCAGGGTTCAGAGGCTAAAGAAGGCCAGTAGCACCTGAAGATGGCAAGTCCGTGTAAGCCCAACATCAGGTTCAATTATGTGCATGAGTTACCACTGAAGCCCACTTTAGGAAGGTGTTTGCTAGGGCTCTATGGGTGAAAAGAAAGATGTCTATGGGGAACAGTAGGGGGTAATTCCTGCTGATTTAATAACATACATTCTAGAGATCCATTGACCAGTGTAATCTACTTGCCACCCAGTCACTGAGATTTGTGACCAGCTGATGCACCCCATCTGGGTGTGGCACCCTATATGGTTGTTTTGATTTGTTAAAGCTGCCAAAATGCAACCCACCTGAAACAGATCAACTTTTAATAAGGGAATTTATCTACTTAAAAATGTATAGTTTTTCAGAGAAAAGACCACTAGCTTTCAGCTGAGGTTCTCTGTTACATGACAAGACACATGGCAATATCTGCTGGCCTTCTCTCCTGGCTTCTGGGTTCCAACAGCTTTGCCCAGGGTGATTCCTTTCTGCATCTCCAAATATCTGGACTGAGTTGTGAGAGCTGAGATGAGGTATGCTGTGCTGTGTTGAGCTCCCTTCTGACCTCTCTCTTTTAAGTCTCCAGCTAATTATGTTAAACATCACTCATCGCAGGAGCTACTCCCCTTAACCAGCTGCAGATGTTATCAGCTGTAGATGAATTCCATACCCTGATGGTTGAAGTCCACAGAAACAGAACAATGGGGTGTGGGCAACAGTGGCTCAATGGCAGAGTTCTCGCCTGCTATGCCAGAGACCCAGGTTCACTTCCTGGTGCCTGCCAACGTAAAGAAAATAAAAACAGAACAATGCGACATCATCACCTGGCCAAGTGGACACTTGAACCTAACTACTACAGTGGTGAATGCAGGGAGCAGGATGTGCACATTTTATAATATTCACTGGCTGCTAGTGCATGATTGACAGATGGAACTTCTGGGCCAGATGCCACAGGGTTTGATACCTTTGGTTTCCACTTTTCCAGTGAAGCCATGCTGCCACTTCTATGGTTTCAGCTCTACTATTCTGAACCCATGTGAGTGTATCTGTTTCCACATTCCCAAGTAATGTGTTTGAAGTGCAGGCAGGGACATGATAGAAAGTTACCTTTTATTATTGGCATATTTCCACAATTCTTGTCCCCAGAAGGGGTGACTTATGATTGATCATTGTTCCTGCTTTTAGGTAACCATCTAGGTCTAAAGGCTTTTGTAAATAACCAGCTGTTGTTAAGATAATTAACACATTTCCTGCTTTATGCACTATTACCATCTATACTGCTTTTAACTCAGCCAAATGAGTGCTCTCCATAGCACCAAGTTTTCTACCATATGTGTCAGTACTGGGTTGTACTGCCACAGCTGTCCATGTGGGAGGCTCCTGGTATCGACTCATTAGTGTACTAAGTTGACTCAGGAATTGTGCCTGTGCCTTCTGTAGTGGACATTTCAACCAGCTATTTCAGATATAGAAATTTTAGCGGCTGTATCTTCTATATAGGACACTGGTCTGAGAATTTCATGCATGTTTGTGCTCAGAGGGTTTGTATTGAAAATGCTGCACTGTAGAAGATACCCTTTTCACTTGACCAGTGTGTTCAGTTGGGCACTGACAGAGTGTGGCTTAGAAGCCATGTTGGTTACTTGTCTCTGAATAGGGATGTCTGTTTTCAAGGTGACTTGGTACCCCACTTGCAATAACGCATTATGTGCAGCACAGAATTACTTTTCAAGGAGGCTGCATTTCAGCTCTGCCATTTTTATAAGTCTGACTAAAAGCCAAGGAGCATTCATTTAGTATGTTGCTTCTGTCACAGACCCCACAAAACAGCTAATGTTGGTGCTGGCCATATTTAATTTACAGGATAGGTCTAGATTTATGCCCTCCGGTGCTTGTTCTTGTGCTATTGCCTTTTTGCCTCCCTGTAAGCAGCCAGTTGGAAGTCTCCCATTCCCAGTTATGGCCTTTTCTAACCAAGCATACAAAGGATTTAACATTTGGGTTAAGTGTGGAACAAAAGGTTTTCAATACCATAACAACTTCAAGAACTGTTAGTTGTTTTGGCATGTGTGGCAAGAGGAAAAATTTTACCTTTTTAGTTACAGCAGAAGGTATGATTTTTGTTTTACTCAACAGTACAACACACAAGAATTTGACAGAGCACAGGGCCTTGTAGCTTGTCATGATTGACTGTCAATCTTCAACTTTTAAGGTAGAGAGCAATGAGCCTGAAGCTTCTTTTAATTCTGAAGGAGAGTTAAGGATTAACATGATATGACTAATATAGTGAAACAGCTACAGTTGTGGGACTTTTCCACTTAGCCAAATTCTTTGCCACCAGGTTGTGATAGGTGATCAGGCTATGCACATAGCCTGAGGAATCACAGTAAAAGTTTGTTACACATGCAGATTGACTTTATTTTTCTAGGGAGATACCAAAGAAAGCATTAACAAGATCTAATACAAGATAATACTGACACAATTGGTATTAATCTTTTGTAATTAACAATGTTTTGCTCTGCAGCATAAAGTAGTGGTGTTACTTCATTTAACTTATGATAATCTGCTATCATATGCCACGTTCCATGAGGTTTTCATACTGGCTACACAGGATTACAGAGAGGGCTATGGGTTGATATTACAACTCTTTGATAGTGGTTGAGATTTTTTTGGTGTCCTTCAAGAAGTTTATATTGTTTTGCGGTCATGATCTTCCAAGGCAGGGTTATTTTACAAGGGGATGAGTTTGTTTTTACAGTGCTATTTTAATTACTTTACACCAGATGCAGTATTCCATAGTAGTTTGCAATTTGGAATTTTGTAGAAGATGAATTTTTAAATGCATTCCAGTATAGGGGATACATACCATATACTTTGTGGTGGTGGAAATCTCCCAATTTGTAAAGTTAAGCTGCGCCAATTTGGATCATTTTCCACCACATAGCTGTCTACAGCTACCACTGGCTTAGGGAATCTGGCTACATTCTCATGGATGAAGGTATATTCAGCTCCCATATCTACTAGTGCTAACACTTGCTGTCGGTTAGCAGGGGGCCAGTAGATGGTTAATTTTACATGTTGCATTCAATCCCCAGGGTTCCTGGTTATTGTTCACACCTGGGGATCTGAACCTCTCCATCCAGAAGAGAAGTCTTGCCAAGCCTCTCCTAGGGGGAGCAGAGGGTCCTGGGCACAGGCTCTGAATGATGGTTATTTTTTATTTTCTTTATCCTTTGGAAGCTTGGGAGCTCACTTCAGTAAAACGTTGGCTCTTAGTCAGCATGCTCATGGCTTTACAAAGACTTCACTAAGTTGCTTATCTATAGCCTCTGTCGCTGTGCCTGCAGCAATGAGACTCATCCACATCTGCTTGTGTAACACACAGTTAGGCCATCATGCTCACAGGGAGCCTTCTTCATTGCCTTACTCCTGCCTTCTTTGTCCACAGCCTCTCCAACTGTGAGGATAGCTGGAGTGGCAGGGGGAATGGGTTTTCCTACCTGTGAACTTAGAATAGAAATGAGAGGCTGATAGTAAAGTTTGGGAGCATGTAATACCATTTCTCTACTTCTGCAATTAAAGCTTCAGTTTTAGGACATATGAAAGTCACAGCATAAATGTCATGTTTCATTCTTAGCCTCCTTAAAATATCTTGTAGCTCTTTCATATTTTGCCAATGGGGGTTATTGTGGAATCTTCTCCTCATTAGGTCATATAGCCATACATTTGTTAATCAGCCATACTAAAAAGGAGGTGGTTTTTGCATCAGCTGAGGTATCACACAAGTGTTACTGTAGTGAATGGTGGGTTGTAATAAATGCCAATTTACTTATTTCCATGGTAGAAAGCTCAACTTCCTCTGCTTTAGTGTCCCATAAACTTAGAAACCAATGGGTTAGGGACTTCTCAGTTTCTTGTCTGTACTGCTGCCCTAAACCACCCAATTTGGTAGGGGTATAAATTTTTATGGTAATTGTAATTTTTGTTTAGGAGGTTGGAATTGCTGAAACCCAGAGGGTCGATATTGTGATGCTTTTCATTTTTGTTGGGTTATGGGACACACCCATCAGCACTCTTCATTCTCTTACACTCCCCATTTTTCCTTCCTTTCTTTTTTGAGGAGGGGTTTATGGGGTTCTATACTTTGAGGTCTCTCTTGGAGTACTTAGTATTATCTGGACTCAAACTTGGGGTAATTGCCTACTATAAGCTTAAGCATATCTATAAGTTAATATTTTTAATTGATTATCCACATGACATAGCCCTTGATTAAGACCGCTTTCATATCCACTTGAATGAGCTGTGTGTCCTTGTGTAATTTTATTTTTTTCTTTAGATAGCAGGCTGTTGCTTTTGCCACCTCTTTTCTCTCTGTGGTCAAATGGAAGCTCTTAAAAGGAGCCATGCTATAGTTGCTACTACTTGGTGTTTGTGTTCTAGTTTTTTGCTAAAATTTAGCTGTTTTGATATGTGTTGGAAAACAGTTAGCAACGCTGATTGACTTTTCAGGGCATCCTCCTGTTCTTACAGTGGTCCCCCTACTTTCAGGGCCATCCCATTTGTCCAGAGGGGCAGGCAATCCTCCCTACAGGCATAACAGGATCGATTTTTAATTTCCTCCATGGACGTTCCATTTCTGTGACTCATGCCTATTATTGCCAGTAGCTCACCAATTGTTCCAATCCAGCTTTTGAAGCACTTTGGTTGGCACAGCCCCAATACCAAAGAACATGCTAGGTACAGAGTCAGACATGAGTTTTATTAGGACTTAGGAACAGGAGATGGTCTCTGGCAGTGGCTATCCAAAAAAATGAAGGCAACACACTGCAAAGGCAGGAGTGCAAGCGGCAGCTTGTAAAGGTTTAGGACAAAGACATTCCATAGGGTGTGAGAACAGATTTTTAGCAGGGCCTTATGACACCAGTGTTTGGAGATTTGTTATCAACAATGATTATGGAAAAGGAATTTTAATGTTTTGCCAGATAAATAGTTTAAGATCCCATCTGCACATTCTTTCCTCCTTAAGGAGGTCTGTTGGCTTTTAACTTTTGTCCTGGTCATGTATGTGACTACATGGAGCAACTTGCTGTCAGTATGGATGGGGATCCTGGGCCCTGAGTCTCCACAAATGGTGTATGTACTAATGTAGTTGCTCTAGAGTTTCCTTCTTCATGAACTGCTAAATACATTTGAATTGCCCTAACCCAGAAGCACCCTGTCCAAGCTGCACACTACAGATATGAGATGGGGAAGTTATTATCCGAAGGCTCACATGGGGGTGATAGAGGAGTACTGTGGATCTCAGTTATGCATACAGGTGGCAGAGAGTAAGGAATGGCATTACCACCAGACCTGCATTGGAAGGTGTTTCCCCCACAGATGCTGGGGGCAGTGAGTAGGACACGGTCTCCATACCAACAGGAGGAGGAAGTGGAGGGAATTGGAAGGAAAGAAGGTTTTCCAGTGAATCATTCTTAAAAGCAAAGATTTCATGTAAGACTTTTAATAAGTCTCTTTTCCCCCCAGGCCTCATCTAAGGACTTCTTAAATACCTCATGATGTTTTAAGTCCTCCTTTATAGGTGCCTTCGCTGTTGCAACAGGTTCTTCCCTTATAACTCTCTCCAAATCCTCAAAAAACAATAATTTCCCAAGGGAGATGTAGCCAGCACATTTTGGGAGTGTCCCAAAACTGAGCAATATCAAAAGTAATCACAAAGACAGAACAGAGTAGGAACTCCTCAAACTCAACTGGTTCCCCACACAACTGCAAAATGCATAAATTGCAACTGCACAAAATCAACAGGAGAACCACAAACTCACCAAGTCTGCTAACACAATCTCTGGGCAAACTCAATAGTCTTTTCACACAATTGGCTAATTAAAATAAAAGGAACAAAGTAGGCACAAAAATAAAAG